>OZ035827.1:9506810-9610219 GCA_964034765.1 Knipowitschia caucasica | reverse complement strand
TTACCCTTGAAGCAATTCAAGGCATGTCACCATTAAACAGTTTTAGTGACTTAATTTCTTTTGAATGGCTTAATGTAGCTCTCTGCAAGAGAGCTCTTGCGTGGAAAATAGGATCCCTGGAGCTCTCTGATGTAAAGAATAAGTAATCTAATCTAAGTCATAACATAGATTTGATCTGTCCTCTTTCTGTTGCCACCATCACAAAAATGTGTATAATGCTCTACTTCACTCTTCTTTGAAAATACATAATCATTCATAATAACACCTTTTAAAAAACGACATGTCACAAAATACTGTATTTCCTGATTGACTCCAGAGTAAACAAATCAAAGTTAACATTGACAGCTTGGTCTTGTTCCCATTCATTATTTCTATTCTGGGCTTGCCATATATTACAATGAGAAACAAGCCTCCTCTGAGACATGGCAGGAAAACACAGACATCTTTTCGCACCAGATTTCCCTCATGTTTATCCAAATTCAAAAGCTTTCAGTGTTTTCCAAAGGCACCTCATCACAGGCGCAGCAGCGGGGCTTGAGTCTCTCGGCGTGGTGTCTGCCGCAGTAGATCTTGCCGTCCTGGTGGAAGTAGATGAGATCGACCAGTAGTTCCTCGCACATTCCGCACACAAAGCACTGGGGATGCCAACACTTCCCGTGACCGGCTCGAGCAGCGAAAACAACGATGTCGCTGCCGTTTATCTGACCGCCACACTGCAGGAGAGAGCAGGGCAGGCTGGTGAGTCAATATAACCAACTTTTTAAACTGTCATAGACTGAATTTTAAAATAGCTCTGCATGATGCAAGATAAGATAAGATAGACTTTATTCATCTCATAATGGAGAAATGTTCATGTCACATTTGGCATAAATAGTATCACTCAAGGTGTGCAAGAGAAAGGAATTCTGCAAACAGAGAAGATGTATTTTGTATCATGAAATGAAAAAGTGACTACAGCAGTGCATGTTTACAGTCCTAGTGCAGGTCATTAAAGTTACTTATTGTACAGTCTGACAGCAGTCGGGATGAATGCCCTGCAAAATATTTTTTATTTTCTCTATAATATATTGTTCATGTTTGTTTTGGACGTGTCATTACTCGCTTATGTAAATTTTTGGTCTTCGTAACTTGTGACTTTTTCTGTTTATGTAGTTTATTTCAATGTAATTATCTTTACGAAATGAAATGAAATTTGCTCCAACTCGCTCTGGTCCCTATTGACTTTGAAAATTAAACTCGTCTGCCTGTGTCACACACATATGCTCTCTAGGATTCTGGAGTTTTTAGTTCAATTTTGTCTTTGTGAATCCCGATAAGAGCTATAAGGATTGACCGATCAGATGCCTTCATTTGTGGGGTAAAAACTCCAGCTTGCCTTAGAACAGGGGTCTCATACCGGTTCCAGAAAGGGCCATGTGGCTGCACGTTTTACTTCCAACAGTTTCAAACTGAGCAGGAGCACAGATGACCGGTGGAGTCATCTTTGCTGCAAGTCATCTGTGCGAGTCATCTGCGCTGCGAGTTGGTCATCCCATCATAACAAAAATGCCATGTAAGAATATGGCCGCTGTTTAATGCACTTTACATTTCAAAGAAATCTCAGAGTGCTACACTCAACATTGTATTTGGCTGCACAGTGGCTGAGTGGGTAGCATTCTTTGCCACAAGAAGGTCAAAGGTTCGCTCCATAGACCGCAGAAGGACCAACTGAGTGGGGACATCACCCATGGTGTTTGCCAAATTCAGAAGATGCCGATTTATACATATAATGTATTATAATAATTATTATTATAACAAGGCAGAACTATATCAAACAGCGTTGTTGATATTGCATTTATCTTCTCTTTAAGGCTATATTGTGGACTATTTCAGGCCCTAGTTTTGTATATACATGCTCATGTCTGTCTCTCCCATTTCATTTAATCCTGTATTTGTGTTATTTTTATCTGGGTATTTTCTATTGCAATTCATTGTAATCTTACCATTTATTGTGTGTTGTGTTTTTAATTACAGCACAATACATTTGATTTAGTGTCTGAACCTCATACTGCAAAACACGTTAGGCAACCAACCAATCGCACCACCCCCTGCGCACCTTGAAATAACTGCGGTTTAATTATATACATTAGTCCGTTCTTGTTTCACCTTATCGCAAATCGCTCCATTAACGGTGAGAGGGAAGGGGCGGGCGTTGCCTCGGCCTAAGTTGTCCTTCTTCCGTTGGTTACTGAAGATTTTGAGCTCACGTTTCTCTTCCTCGTCCAAACCACTGCAATAGCGCACCTAAAACCAACACAAAAACGTCAATATCTCAATGCAGGAGAAAAACGTCAATAATACCAAAGCAGGAGATATAGATCCGTGGCTGTAGAATGGGACAGTATTTGGACTCACCTCATTGTCATGCGGCGGCAGCTGGTGGAGCAGTTGCTTGATGCGGTATTTTTCTCCAGGGCTGTTTATATAGGGGACTTTCTCCTCCGGTAAAGAGTTATAGTATTGATGCACCTGGAACACACACACAAATACACAAGACGTTTGGTGAATCTGGAAGCAGGACGCTGCGATTGGACCGTTTTAGAGAAAGTTGCTGGAATAATAGTGTCTTGTAAAAGCATTGATACAGTTTGAACTCCAGCACATTTTAGGGCCACAAACATAAAGACCAGTGACATATCAGACAACTGTGCTCAGAGAAATGCTGCGCGATTACTTTTTTACTGCCCCAGAATTGTCTATGATGAATAATGACATGTAAAGCGTCTTTGAGTGTCCAAAAAAGCGCTATATAAAACTGATTTATTATCATTATTAAGAAAGAGCATTAAGCAAGTCACTGTTTGACTTTTTGGGCTGAGAGCTCATGGACCGACTGAGGGAAGGCAGGGTGCTCCTCTCTTCTCCACCCTTCTATATAATACATGCATGTGAAAACTAGTGATAGAAGATTTGGGAGTTAGGACCTAGTGCGACACATTTTTCAGAAATTTGGGGGTAATACTGGACTCAGACCTAAATTTCAATAGCCACATAAAATCAATAACATCAACAGCTTTTTACCATCTGAAGAACATTGCCAAAGTTAGAAATATAGTGTCCAGGGCAGACTTGGAGATTCTTGTCCATGCATTTGTCTCCAGCAGGCTAGACTACTGCAATGGCCTGCTTACAGGTCTGTCCAAACAGACCTGTAAGCAGCTGCAGTACATCCAAAATGCAGCAGCTAGAGTCCTGACAGGAACCAGGAAGTATGACCATATTAGTCCGGTCCTCAGGTCTCTGCACTGGCTTCCTGTGGCTCAAAGAATAGATTTTAAAACGGCTCTGCTTGTGTACAAGTCTCTCCATGGCCTTGCACCAGAATACATTAGTGACATGTTGGTGTCATATGAACCGGCCCGGACTCTGAGGAGCACAGGGACTGGCCTCCTGCTGGTGCCCAGAGTGAGAACCAAACATGGGGAGGCTGCGTTTCAGATCCATGCAGCTAAGATCTGGAACAATCTCCCTGAAAATGTGAGGGAGGCGTCTACTCTGTCAATGTTCAAATCCAGGTTAAAGACTGTTCTGTTTGCCTGTGCATATAACTGAAGGATTTTATCTCCATTTTTAATGCACTGCTGTCATTTATTTATTTTTTTTTAAATTTCTTGTGTAATTTTGAAAGTTTTAATGGTTTTATTCTTTTGTGTGATTTTACTGTTTTAATTGTGTTTTAATCTTTTGTGTGATTTTAATGTTTTAATTGTGATTCTGGTGTTTGTTTTATGTGATGATTTGTGATGTGGACTGTGAAGCGCTTTGTGTTGCCCTGTGTATGAAAGGCGCTCTACAAATAAACTTTGATTGATTGATTGATTGATTTTCTTAACTAATTCAATTTTTGTGCTTTGAAAGTGTAGTACCCCTGCTTTACGAGATTCTTCCCATCTATAACATTGGAAAGACTTTTGTAGGTGTCAATACTGTACTTTCAAACTCACAACAATATCACCACAACACAACTTATATGATAAACTACAGAAAATTATAGACTGGTACTTAGGTAAACATCCTTAAGGAATGGAAATGGGCATTGACCGTACAACAAAAACACATAAAGATTATTATATTGGCTGTCTGGGATGTACAGAATCAGGTAATTTATGTCAGCAGCCGTCACGCCCTTTCATCACCTCTTTTTCTCACAGCTTATAGAAATAACCCGCTCCTCAGCACTGTATACACTCATTCATATTCCTGCTGCAGTGAAGCGTGATGCTCAAGGCCTGAATCAACTCGCCTGGTTCCATGTCAATGTGGTAAACAGAAATACTTTGATTGCAGATGAAGATGATGAGGCACTTATCAAGCAATTGCAGACACCGGCTGATTTCACAGTATTTTGAGCCAGAAATCAAGAGTGCCACCCATGTGATCCATTATGTCCTAGAATACACCCCAAATTGATATAGCTCTTTTAGACCATTGATTTATTTTCTTCTGCTTTGTCCATTGTGTTGAATCTTGTATTGGCTATAATCAAACAGTGCTATAAAGGTGAAACCAGATCCTTTGCATGTTTTTTGGCTGAAGGAATACAAATGTTAACTAAATGAATAGAATAGAGATAGCCTGGCCTTAGCCATCCGTACACTCCGGTCAATCATCATTTCACTGCATGTAATGTCTGGGTCTGATCCCTGTGTTAGCCATTACAATCAGTTGAATTCCATCCGACCAATCAGCGAGCGCAGAAGGCGGGTGTTGTAGTTAGTTGTGGGTGATGTCAAGAGTTTGCGCCAAAAAGGGAGGTTGTAGTTTGGCAATGGCGAAGAATACGATAGTAAAGTATTTTGGTCTGGTTCTATCAAGAAATTGAAGCCGGAGCAAGAGAAAGTCAAAATTCATTGGTGGCAAAAATTGTGGCGCTACTCCCCACGGGCTCCGTTAGCGGCAAAGGAGATGGCTAGGCTCACTCGGGCGCAATTACAAACGTCACAATAAACTCAGATCCAGTTGTTTCAATCTGCAAAAGGAGTTAAACCCTCCCACCTGTAAACGGAGCTCAATGGAGCACCTCCAGACCTTAGTACGAAATGTAAGTTGTACTCATGGATCTATTATAATAACTGGATAGGGTATTACTAGCTTGTAGCTGAATAACTCATGTGCTCGGCGGATTCTCGCGGTACTGCAGACTAGACCAGACTAAATTCACGATGCATATTAAAACAGCTCAACCTCAGCTGACAGAGAACCTACAGCTTTAATAAAGATCAGATTTTGTGGGGATTTTAGTGTCCCTTGTCATCCTTTTTTTCTTCTTAAATCCTTCGGTTTTGTTTAAATCTACACTTTAGTGCCACAAACTCTGCACGTCTGGCTCTCGCTCTAACTCCCGCTCTGATGAACTGCTCTGATTAGTCAGAGCGCGGCCGAGCCCCTTTGTGCACGTGCGTGAGACCCGGTGTGAGACCCACACACGTGTATATGGCGCAACGCATTATGGGAGATCATCCACTGCGCCGAACCGGGAGGACCAGACGATGCCAAAATACAGGCGAGTTTCCCATAGATCTTTGAGAGTTCCAGGCGACTTCCGCTAATCTTTGCATTTGTATTTATTTGATCTCCATTAGTTGTAACAAGTACATCTATCTTTAAGCCCCCATGCCGTCACAAAGCGCCACTGAGCACAACCATTCACTTGAATAGGGCGCCATCTTGGATCGCCGGGGCTTGGTTGTACTATGGTGTGGTACGACCAGGCTAGAATAGAATAGAACTTCATTATCTGTTCCATTGAGTAGAAATGTGTCTTTCAACACATTTTAAGGACCATTCATTAAAACACAGTCAAAATTGTTTAAAAATAACTCTGGTGACATAATCCCAGGGCTGATGTCACCAATGTGGTAAATCAGACAGCCAGAGACAGTGGGAACGTTCACACAGATGAGCTTCTTATTTGCCTCAGACTTCCAGAATTAGATACAGACATATGCAAACAGTTTGGGTCACTAATTGTGTATATGACAAAGATAGGTACAGATAGGAATGAAAAGAAAATATGTCAAAAGCTTTGTACAAAGATATGACAGATACAGGACACAGTCCAGATGCTGTGGGTCAGATATGTAGTAGTACATTTGCCAAGTTGATGTTGCTTAAAGATTTGATTCAGACAAGTTTCGACCAGTGCTCGTTAGTAAGTAGGTGGTTTGGCCCAAAATCCAAGAGGATACTAAGTTGTTGCCACAAAGGCCAATAGCTCTTGAAACGTAATTGAAAATAATACCGAATGTTGCATCACACTCAGACAACTATCAGGCAACTAAATTTCCCCAGAAAAACAAATAATCAGATAATATGTATATTTTTTCACTAATGCTGGACGTCATCTCAGCTGCGTGCCAATCTGTACAATGTTAATAATCAATGGTTGCAAACATGAAGTGAGAGTTACGTAGTAAGGGCCCAAAAAGCAAAGAGACCCCTAGAGGCTTGGGTTCGCACTGCATCCATCACACTGACCAATCCATCTCTACAAAGTTGACCAAACTAATCAGATGAATCCCTAAGGACTAATAAAGGGGTTGAAAATGAACGAATGAATGAGTTGAATTTGTCTTCAAGTATGTCATTTGTATTTATCTAGAGGAGATGTATGCCAGACCGATTATACATATTTTTGAGTGTGGACAGGGGGGAGAACATGCAAACTCCACACAGAAAGGTAAGGAGATAATCAAGGATCAAGTCCCAGGATCAAGCACAAGCACTAACCAGCGTGCCCACCCAGTTTTGGCTGTAAAAGCAATGTGTAGTGATATATCAAGAAAAGATCAAGTCTACAGACCCCGACTTGTGAGAGAAAGGTTGGATCTCTAATATAAATGGAAAAGTCTTCACATATAAGTCAATTTAAATGCAGCAGGCAAACATGTCTACCCCTTCTGTTGGATCAGAGCAACAGCAGCCTCTTGTCAAGATGGCTGACAACTGGAGAAAATCACTGTTATCAGCGCATCCGTCATCTGTCGAGAGCACGGCGCCTGCTGCTTCAGAGCTGCACATGCTAAATCAGGCTGGGTTTAATCAGCAACTGCTTATTCCAACACACAACACAACACAACACAACAAAACGCAACACAGCTCTGCAAAGATAAATGGTGTGCCGCATGTTCATTACAAAGGATGGAGGGTTTTATCAATATGATCAAAACACTGCTTTGCTAATGAAACAGTGGCACAGTTAGTAGAGCATTGGTCTTTGGCCCATAAGGTTGTGGGTTCAATTCCCCCACGAGACCTACTCCGACTGCTCTTATGGACCCACCACCTGCAGGAGGATCAGAGGGTCTGGTGCTATGAGCATTGTGTGGCAGCTCTGATTGTCACCCCCCCATGACACAGAAATTGCTTAATAATTGGGTAGAAAATGAATGAATGAGGAGAAAGAAACTGCACATACAAAGCAGAGCAACAGGCAGAGAATCAGTCCATTCCCACATGTCTAAGGACACAACAGCTAAAGGCGTAGTTGGTACAAACTTGATTAATCAGACTTGCATTTTCAAACCATGGCTCTAGAGCTTAATGTGGCACCCAGACCTATTCTTCTGTGTCTTCCTGGTTACTTGTAAACTACTTTTTACTAAACTTTTTACTGCAACTTTCTACAACCCATCTACTCTTCTCTCCCTCCACATGTTTAAGTCGCTCCCCTCAGGCAGGAGGCTACAGTCCGTCCAGAACCTCCTGCCACAAGAACAGTTTCTTCCCCAGAGCTCACTTTATACTCTTGCCACTTCATAACTTTGTAACTCATTGACATTTTATAACCTGAACTGTGTGCCATGTTTTTTTGTGTATGTGTGTGTATATATATATATATATATATATATATGTATATATATATATATATATATATATATATATATATATACATACAGACTGTGTGAGAGCCACTGTCCAGGACGAAACATCCAAACTCCATAACTACATCATGGAGAAGGCCAAAACGGATGACGTACTCAGTGAATGTCTCAGGCAGTGGCGAGATGAGGAGGTGCTGGAGGAGAGCCCATCATGGGAGAACAAGCCCCTACACGGCATGTACCACCGGAGCATAACAGAAGTGGCTGATCTCAAGAAGTCCTACCAATGGCTAGAAAGGGCTGGCCTACAGGACAGCACAGAGGCACTCATCATGGCTGCACAGGAACAGGCACTGAGCACCAGAGCGATAGAGGCCCAGATATACCACACCAGACAAGACCCAAGGTGTCGGTTGTGCAAAGAGGCACCTGAGACGATCCAACACATAACTGCAGGGTGCAAGATGCTGGCAGGGAAGGCCTACATGGAACGCCATAACCAAGTGGCTGGCATAGTGTACAGAAACATCTGTGGAGAGTATGGGCTGGAAACCCCAAGGTCTAAGTGGGAAACTCCTCCAAAGGTGGTGGAAAATGAGCGTGCGAAGATCCTGTGGGACTTCCAGATACAGACCGACCGAATGGTAATGGCAAACCAACCTGACATCGTGGTGGTAGACAAAGGGCAGAGGACAGCCGTGGTGGTGGACGTGGCAATTCCAAGCGATGGTAACATCCGGAAAAAAGAACATGAAAAGCTTGAGAAATACCAAGGTCTCAGAGAGGAGCTGGAGAGGGCCTGGAGGGTAAAGGTGACAGTAGTGCCCGTGGTGATCGGTGCACTCGGGGCAGTGACCCCGAAGCTAGATGAGTGGTTACAGCGGATCCCCGGAACAACCTCGGACATCTCGGTCCAGAAATGTGCAGTGCTAGGAACAGCAAAGATACTGCGCAGAACCCTCAAGCTCCCTGGCCTCTGGTAGAGGACCCGAGCTTAGAGAGGGATAACCGCCCGCGGAGGGCCAAAGGTGAGTGGACAATTTTTTTTTTTTATATATATATATATATATATATATATATATATATATATATATATATATATATATATATATATATATATATATATATATATATATATATATATATATATATATATATATATATATATATATATATATATATATATATATATATATATATATACGGTGGCACGGTGGCTGAGTGGATAGCACTCTCGCCTCTCAGCAAGAAGGTCCTGGGTTCGAATCCCGGTCGGACCAGGGCCTTTCTGAGTGGAGTTTGCATGTTCTCCCTGTGTCTGCGTAGGTTTCCTCCGGGTACTCCGGTTTCCCCTACCACTAAAAATATGTCCAATAGTTCTGGCATGTTCTTCCTGTACTGGCGACCCCGCTCCCATCTCTGTGTGGAGTGAGAGACAAATGCCCAAAATTAACAATTGTAAACCGCTTTGAGACTCAGATCTG
Source organism: Knipowitschia caucasica (assembly GCA_964034765.1). Lineage (NCBI taxonomy): Eukaryota > Metazoa > Chordata > Actinopteri > Gobiiformes > Gobiidae > Knipowitschia > Knipowitschia caucasica. The sequence continues at coordinate 9,600,873 of OZ035827.1, read as the reverse complement.
CAGTGAAAAGGCGGTATATAAATAAAAACTTACTTACTTACTATATATATATATGTAATATATATATATATATATATATATATATATATATACATTGAATTTCTGTGTGTAAAATTCCTTCAGGAATGTCTTACGAAAACTACATGTGAAACTCAAAAATAAGAGTTCCATTTACTACTGTAATTTAAATTACAATGTGAAACTAATATATGACTTATTACACGCACAGTGAGATATATCAAGCCTTTATAAATTGTTATAAGGTTGATGATTATTACTCGCAGCTGTAAAAACTCCATATAAAACCTCTACACAAATTATGATCTTTTGAATATTAATAATCATTAACATTATTTAATCCAGCAGCAAACACAGGGAATTATTTTATCAGTTCTTTGTCTGTCTCTCACATTGCCATGATAGCCGTGCTAATGTTGAATGAATGTTTTGAATGAATAAACAAAATAAAAGCAATGTAATTATACATAGATTATGAAAAATAAATTGACAATTGATGTCCAAAATAGGAGTGGGAAGAATGGATGTTGGAACATATTTCTTCAGCGTATCAACATCAGGGTTTGCTCCAGAGGATATCACCTTTTGATTTTTTTAATTCCCTATGTTTTAGACATGTGTAAGTCTCACATAGAGACTAACATTATTTTAATTGGGTACATGTGATCTCAAATGATTCTTATTACAATTAAGCTTTAATCTGCAAATAACAGCTTGTTTTTACCTTTTACTGTTTTTGAGCAATCTTCCCCATAGAATAAATCATATATAGTTTAATCCAAAACATGTCTCGCCCGGACATGAACCCAGACCACTGCCAGAGCTATGATTTGACCAAGACCGCCATTGCATACAAGTGGTGATGGACTCCAGGCAGGTACTTGAACTGTCAAGTAAGAACTCAACGCAGCAAGTTCTGAATCACGGAAAGTTTTTATCTGCCTTCAATTGTCTAAATTTTTCAAAGGCTTCCTGATATAAATCCTTGTTTTAGTCTTTGTTTTGTCATTAATGATTTGAGAGTCATAATATGACCTCTTTTAGTTCTGCGGCCACAAGTTATTTAACCAGTGAGATTAGCCGCGCAGAGTTCTGGCAACCCGGATCTCTGACTTTCTGATCGGTGAAACAGCGGCAGGTGGGACATCAAATGAAAACAATAATAACTGTCACTCCCGTATTCGTCCCGGAAACCGGATTCGTCCGGAAGTTCAGTTTGATCCAATAAGCATACGCAGAGGTAGATTACGTCACGGAATCAGGACGGAAGCGGAAGTAAATATAAAAAACTACCTATTCATGCCTAAACTTAACCAGCCATTCCCATAAAATAACCCCAACCCAGCCTTAACCATAAACTTAACCATATTAATCAGACGCCTAAACTTAACCAGTCACCACTTAAGGACATATTAAACTTTTTGACATGTGCAAACTGAACTTCCGGACGAATCTGACTTCCGGACGAATCTGGTTTCCGGGACGAATACGGGAATGACAGCAACTTTTACGGGTCGTAAAACTAATTTTGATATTCAAATATCTCGGCTGAACTACTGTTATCAGTTAAATATGTATTTGCATGATTTAATAACGCCTTTTGAAATATTGGAGCCATTTAATGATGACTTGACATGCAAATATTACATATTGCTACTTTAAGTCTCCGAGTTTCAGCAGTATATTTTACTATTTAATTACCATTTCCCCATAACGCCAAAGCAAACTTCTAGTTTGTGAACTTCAATTTCCAGTTCACTTACCATAGCAAGAAAACGTTCTCTTACTATTCACTCACTTACTCACTTACTTACTATGCTAACACCAGTAGGAGGAGTCAAATTAGTGAACACACCACCTGCAGGAGGATCAGTGAGGGTGCTCTGAATTGGGTGCAGCTCTGACTGCCACCTCCCCTGACCCAGTGATTAAGGGGAAGACGATGGATGGATCTATAAAACAACTCCTGGTCTGTTTGTGATGAATATGTTGTAACATGAATATGTCTTCTATGAAGGAACCATCCGTCTTTAGCCTCCAACAGCCCTTGTCTGTATTTCAGAGTGAAACTGTTCTGAAAAGAGTTTGGACATAAAGTTTGAAGATGGTGTATTATTTGGACCTTGCAGCTGAAGGGTCGGGCGGGCCATATTGGAGAATTTCACTCCAGACCAACCCATGCTGAATTTCCTTCACTTTTACGTCGATGTGGTGTTTTCAGTCTTCATTTTCAGCTACTTCAAGTCTGCCCACGTGTAAAGTATAATTTCAAAAAGAGTGTTATTTTTATTTACTTTTTTGCAGTTGTTTTTCAGCTTTGATCACAGCTCAAGCACAGACTCACTCGAGTTAACGGCAACAGCTGAAAAATGTCCTTACAATTATTCCACCACAAAAGGCCTGACAGCAGTAATTTGTATGTCACCCCTGCCCTATCCTCCAGCGCGCCACAAAAGCCAGAGCAAACACCACCAAGGAAACGGCACGGATTATGCATGATTTTTCCATCAGAGAAAAATGAAAATAGCCACACATAATTCATTGTTCAACTAATTTCCTTTGTCTGACAGCTATGGTTCAACTTGACACAGTCTGAGGCCATGGGACAGAAATGAACGGTATGAAAACCAATCGATGTTTTACACTCGACCAAAACATGTTTGTACCGTCACCGGCTGAAAAGGCGTCATTGTTCTGTGACTATAGACTCACTCAAAGGCTGTTTATTGTACTTTACCATAACTTGTTTTGTTTTTTCCAACAGAAAGACTCTCGTAAAAGTACCATGTTGTGAGAAAGTCAGTACACCTTAAACTGTACTCATCTCCTTAGAAAATATTTGTTTTCTTTCACTCTATTTAACTTTTCCGTCTGACAGAGCTTGTCCACTCTCTTATCTAATCAAGTTATTGCTAATTGTATGGTCTATTCTTTTTTCTGTATAAATTGTTGGTTGTTGCTTATTCTATAATCCAGGATGTGCATATGTAATTAGTTTTGTGTGTCTTTGTGTCCTCGATCTGTACTGTCTTTATTGTGATATGAAAACTTTGTCATTAACTTTTTGCTTCAGCCTACTCCCTTTAATACTGTTAACATAAATAAAGAGTTTGTCTAAAGATGTGATGCATTTGAAAACTAGTGATAGCACCAAACTGTTTAGAGCTGTGGGAACTTTATAGTGATATTATATGTTGTTTAAAAGTTTGTACCCCAGGCTTAATATCTCAAAAACACATACACTAGCCTGCTCTTTTTAAAATGTTCTTGAACATATCTAATCTTGCAGCGGCACAAGCTATTCACTAAAATAGCAGTGATAAGTTGGACTTTGCAGGGATAGACTAGAAGCTTGGTACCTGCTCTGGACTGAGGCCCGGAGGCACCCACACGTACTCCTCCAGAGCACAGCCAGAGTCGTCGTCGGATGTGGAGTTCCTCTGGAAGTCGTACATGATTTTGGTGATGGTCTTCTCCATCTCTAGCGACATGGTGGTCACAACATGCCCCTCCACACAGACAGAAGAAAGGCCCACAGGTTTCCCTGGAGACACAACACAAACAACAAGGTAAACATCATAACCTTTTGCATCTGCAGGCCAAATTTTCATCAATATTAAACTTCATTCAAATGTACTGCCAATATATTCCCCCTCAATATTCTCAGCAAAATGTATTTGATTCCTGGAACTGCTGGACCAGAGATGACATGGATAAATTTAAGATGTTTTCTTTCTTCGCCTTTTTGGCTGAGGCCAGAGCAGCTGTGCTCATGAATAATTTAGAGCAGCAGGAATCGAGCCAAAAGTTTCCAATTAAACACGAGTCAAATCTCTGAAATCGTATTATTTATAGCGTTTACCTCATGATTAGAGTTGGTTTCACTAATGACTATCAGGAGACATCTATGTGGTTTTAATTGCAGTTGATCGCCTTATGTTCATTCATAAGAACCAGGTACTTAGCACTTAATACTGATCAGGGCAAAGTAAATCTATAACGTCAGAGCTATGGTTCTACATCCTTACAGTATGTTGTGTTTCTTTAATATTCCTTTCTGCAAACCCATTGCATTTGCCTAAATAACCTTTTTGCTCTAAACTTTGTATTTTCCCTCTGGCTAAAATAAAGCCGGCTTCTCCGGTCATATGAAAGCTGAGTTGTGTTTTTCAACACAGATGGAAGCAGGTGATTGGTCTGTGAGCAGAGACAGCAGCCTGTAACCCTGAGCCTCTGGGCCGCCCCCAGGCCCCCATCATAACACAACGCAGCCAGCATTCACAGGCTCTCTCAGAGGATGTGAAAGAGAAAAACACAACTCTGAGAAGACAAATCCAAACTTTATGTAAGTGATATCTAAATTTGAATAAACAGTCAATAGTCAATACTCTATTCCCGAGAGACAGCAGAGACTATCCTTCATTTAGCTTTGTCTGTAGTAAGTATTGCACTGTGGCCCGTGGAGAGATGCTAAGTGTTTGTGGATGAAACAGCAGGTTCTGATGAGTAAGAGCCGCACCTTGGGATTGTGTGAACGATGGCCAATGTTGTTCTTTTAAAAATGTGGTGTTTATTCACACTAAGCAGGAACAAAGACATAAAAACTGCCACTATAAGATTAAACAAACACAAGCACCCTTTCAAACCTTCCATTTCAATTCAAAAGCCGAGAATTTGCCCATAACTCAATAAACATTATGAATCTAAAAAGATAATGTCTTAATTTTACTTCAAGTAAATTAGTCAGCTAATCTTACAGAGTATGATCAGAGAGAGACAAAACCAAACTTATGGTAAACTTATCAAGCGATCTGGTGTAGACACTGTCGTTTTGGACAAATAAGGAATTTGTATCTCTGACTTCGACTTCTTCGATCATTATGTTGCAAGATTATGATGTCCTCTCATCAAAAAAGACCTGTTGTTGTTTTCAGATCCATCCACGCTAATATCAGCAATTTATGGCACACACTTGTAACTCCGCCCCTTCAGTCTAAAAGCTCCTGTCTCATTCCTGTTTCAGTATAATGTTATTGTTCCACTATGTCTGTGATGACTTTTAAAACATTTAAACAGTATTGCCGATAATGTCTAAGAATTTCTCTGGTGAAATGATGTTCTTTACAATCACATGTAATGACTGTGTTAGCTGCTGGTAATTGTCAAATATGGAAAAACACAAAACAAATTCTACCCCTCCCTCTGGTCGTAACATAGAGATAGGACTGGCCAAAAGCATTCTTTAAACATTTTTCTTTTTCTAATATTTCAATTTCTAAATATGAAATGACTGAGTATCATTGTAATTTTATTTGCCGAATATAATGGTAGTTTCTTTACAACAGGTGCCAGTCGTCAGTGGACCCTGAGTAAATGTATTTTCAGGGGCCCGCTTCCCAGCAGCTCACTCAGGCTTTTTGGTGAGTCACAACATGGCACTCAGCCAAGAGGACCACCTTCAATGTCTTTCAGAACTTGAACGATCTTGGAAATTTGTTGGAACGTTGAGACGAGTTGCAGATTTTGATTGATGACTCCTCCCTCTCAGGACAAAGCAGTTTAACCTCACAGACACGAGTCAAAAAGTCTCTTTAGAGAAAACATGGTCCGGACAAAACTTTCAAACTTGTTCTACGATGTGACCACAAGGGGATATGCTTCTTGATTAAGATATGACGAGATTTGATATTATCCAGTTGACAATGTGGGCTCTTTCATAATTTGTGAGAAACTTTTGAGAGTCCTGGTAGACTCCTGGTGGCCCTACGCATGCCGCCTATGCCTACGATTAAGTAGAGCTGGCTCTGATTGCAACCACAACGTAAAGGGGAACGGCTTGTCTCATTTATACAATAGTTATGGAATAATACATTGAAAAATTAGACATCTTTATTTTGCTGTTTGCCTGTTTTAACTTTAACCCTTAAAGGAGCAATATGTAATATTTGCATGTCAAGTCATCATTAAATGACCCGAATATTTCAAAAGGCGTTATTAAATCATACTCTTTTCGAATTCATCTTTAACTGATAACAGTAGTTCAGCCGAGATATTTGATCATCAAAATTAGTTTTACGACCCGTAAAAGTTGTTATTGTTTTGATTTTGATGTCCTACCCTCCGCCGTTTCGCCAATCAGGAAGTGTCATGTAAGTCCGTGATCGAGTTGCCAGAACTCCGCGCGGCTCATTAATCTCAGTGGTAAAATAACATGTGGCTCAGAACTAAAAAAGGTCTTGTTATGACTCTCAAATAATTAATGACAAAACAAAGACTAAAACGAGGATTTATATCGGGATGCCTTTGAACAATTGAGACAGCTGATAAAAGTTTACGTGTGATGCAGAATTTTCTAGTTTGAGTCCGTTCTTCACGGTGTCTATGATCGTGTGAACCGGTGGTCTAGCGGTCTAAGCTGCGCGCTTACGATGCAGAAACCCGGGTTCGATCCCGGGCTATGTTTTTTTGTATTTATTGCATGTGATCACATTCTATGACAGATTGCTCTAAAAACGGTAAAAGATGAAGGTCAAGACGTTTTTTTGCAGATTATAGCTTAATTGTAAAAATAATCATTTAAGACCACATGTACCCCAATTAAAATAATGTTAGTCTCTTTTTGATGTGGGACTTTTACATGTTTGTCTAAAAAATAGGGAATAAATAAAATTGAAAGGTGATATCCTCTTGAGCAAACCCTGATGTTGATACGCTGAAGAAATACGTTCCAACATCCATTCTTCCCACTCCTATTTTGGACATCAATTTCTTATTTATTTTGCATAAACTATGTATAATTACATTGCTTTTATTTTGTTTTTGTTTTTTATCTCAAATGCCCAAATTATAATAATAAAAAAACATGAATCAAAACATTCATTCAGCATTAGCACGGCTGTCATGGCAATGTGAATGGAGACGGACAAACAACTGATAAAATAATTCCCTGTGTTTGCTGCTGGATTTGGTGTGAATCTGGCAACCTGAGTCAGGGAGAGTGGGAGAGGACTACAAAATATTGACTGTGACTGCAGTACCACTTTTGGCCAGATTTTTACATATTGCTCCTTTAAATGTAAAAAAGCAAAGTGTGATTTTTATTTTCTAAGATGTAGGACACTAATGACACAGATATCCATCCATCTATCCATTTTCATCCCCTTAATCCATTTCTAGGTCAGGGGGGTGGCAGTCAGAGATGCACCCAGTATACTTAGCACCAGCCCCTCATATAATAATACACACATAATTTGGTTTTATTTATAATCTTATTTTTTTTAAACCCGTAGTTTTTGAAAATATAGGCTTTTACCAAATGGCTAAGATGCAGTTTGATGGTAAAAGGGCCTAAAACCAAGTGATCGAGATTCCCCAATGAGGTAAATTTCAGTCCCAAGCTTCAAGTGACTAAAAAGTGATCCACTAAGATAACTTATTGTGCACTCATGGGAGATTCAATCATTTAACTCAGCATAACTAGTTAGAACTATAACCGTGGAGACTTTCCAACTTTTCTTCAACACTTGGTCACTGGGAGGATCCAGGTTCATTAAAATCAGCAGTAGCTCCTTTATCCTCACGGTCATTGATGAAGTAGAATGATGAGGAAAGACTAGGAAGGAGTTTATTTCAACCAGTTTGGAGAATGGAGGAATGAACTTAGACTAGACAGATGTATTTACTGTCCCACCAAACAATGTTATAACGGGGAAAAAGTAACTTAGCTTTAATTGCACCAATGTGAGTGCAGTGTAATCTGTATACATTGGCACATCCCATCCTATTTTGGAGCCCATAGTTAGCACATGTAAAACAGGCAATCAGGCTCAGGCAGGTTACACAGATTGCGTGCTATTTTTACCAAGTCCATACAACCAGATCTATTTCAGGAAGTAATCAGTGCGAGGCTTGTCCAGTGACTGATTGGCTGCCATAAAACCACTCTCTGTCTTGCCAAAAACATAGTCCATTATTATTGCACGTGGCTTTCCCTTTTGACCTTTGGAGCGTGACAAGATTGCAATTAACACCATTGTCCCTGAAAATCCACTGAAGTCTGTAATTTGTCTCTAGAGGGAGTTGAAGACCAAAAGTGACAGGCAGGAGGATTAGACTCTTGGATTTCATGATATCAAGAGGGACTTGATTGCAGTGGTGATAAAGAATATGATAACACTCACATTGACGGTGAAAATCATCTTGAAAATGTAGATGATGAGGAGGCTGTAGTCCAGAGGTTATCGTTTGATTTTCAAGTCAGTTTTATTCTGCTTTAATCTGGGATTGAAATGTAAACCATTAAGAAACATGTGAATATTCTACACAATATTTTAAATAATTTGTATTTGACTTTTCCCATTTATTGATTTACATTCATTGATATTGTGTTGTGTGCTCCTCATTCCTACTGTTCTGTAACTTGTGTTGCAACACTAACATTTTCCCACTGTGGAAAAATAAAGGATCTCTTAATCTTAGTCTGTACATCCTTTGGAGTTATTTAGACACTGAAGAACAGGGGTCTCAGGAGCTACCGGTTGCTCGCCAGGGCAGCCCCTTTCAGGTAGCTCCTCAAGGGCTTTGGAATTTAACACATGATTTTGAATGAATGGATTTTGAGTATAACATGTCTATTATAAGTAACAATTAGGGTTAGACAGTATTATGGTATATTTTACATTTGTCTCTGGCCTCACTTCACTGGCTCCCTGTCACATTCAGGTAGGATTTAAAGATTCTGATGTTTGTTTTAAAATGTTTATAGTGCCCAGGTCTCGTCTCAAAACTCGAGGAGACTGGGTTTCTGCTGTTGCTGCTCCCAGACTGTGGAATGGTTTACCTGAGAGCGGGTTCTTCATTGGAGACTTTTAAATCTAGTCTTAAGAAAAATCGCATGCCTTGGCTTTATCCACTTTTTCCACCTGGACAGCAACAACGTTTTACTGTTTGACATCTTACAAGTATGTGTGGGTATTTAATTCTGTTTTCTTTTCTTTTTTTCCTTGGGTATGTGAAGCATTTTGGGAAGCATTTTTGTGCAATACAAATTAGAGTCACCACAACACCACCTCAATGACCGGACAAACCAAACTGCCTTCTACCACGTCTGGCCTTGTTGTATCTGAGGAACAAATGAATCTGAGGCAAATCAACAAAGTGGAAAGTCCTATGCAGGGTGCAACCTCGCTGCTAGTTGTATTTTAATTATACAATAATCTGATTACTTTTCTGTTGGAACATCACTTGAACCAGAACTGTCTGGACCCTGTTGTGACTCAACCTACATTAGCTGCACATAATCCACCTGAAAACGTAATAAAACACTAATAGAGTGGCGTATGTAAATAGATGGTGTTTTCATACTGTGTGTTGTATCTGTCGATTACAAGAGATTCTTCTCCTTTTAACAGATGACACCAAACCAACTACAATATAATACCAACTGTGTAGTTTAAACCACTTTCTTTATATAGCACATAACATTTACAAATGCTTTACAAAAAAGTAAAGCTCAATTGTATCCTACCAGAATTAAAATATAAAAAGCAGTAAGTATTCTACTTCTTGCTAATTTTTCCACATTTGACCTCATATGTCCAGCACTCAAGTACATCAGCAAAAACAGACATGATACAAGTTTTGAAACAGTGTGATTCACTGCACAGGACTTAACAGTAAGTCAGCTCTTTCTGCTTGGTCCAAAATAACTCATTAGGACATCTGGATGTATGTAACAGTGGAAGAGAAAGTGAGAATGTGTTTTTACAGAGATCTGTTGTTGCAGATGAACAAACAGAAAACACTGAGAACTATAACAGTCTTTTAAAAAGTCTTTTTTTGAATACATTTATTGTTGGAATAGTTGGATGGTGTGAAGAGAAGTACAGCAGACTCAGGTCAGCTGAAAAGCTCTGCAAGTTACCGTGGCAACCAGTAACGGTGCAGGCGAGAACAACACCTTTCTGCAGCATCCATCTTTAGTGAATGTTTGTACATCCACTCTTACCATTTTATCACACACTGATTGTTAGACAGGAGCCCATACATTTACTCCGGCTTAGGAGTGGCACCAAATTCTCGTGGCACCAGCGGCTCACTGATCCTACTACAGGTGGCGGGTCCACAGGAGGATGGCTGCTCTGTCAGCGTCTACACAGACACGTCTGTGTTGTCCCTGAGTCTTGCTCAGGGACACAACGACAGCAGACAACAGTGGAAGTAGATGGAGTAGGTTTTGTGGGGGAATCATTCCATGACCACCAGGCCTGAAGACCAATGATCTACCAACTGAGCAACTATGGCCCACTATTGGTCTCAGCTCTGTCTTTTTAATGACAAAATTCACAATCAAGTTATAGCAGCACACGTATTTAAATGGTAAATATTGCATTAGTAATCAGTGCCCATAGGAGCAACATGAGTCACAGAAAGAAACAAGTTGAATTGTAGCCAATGACACACTGTCTCTTACAAAACTAATGTTGTGCATATTTGCAGATTTATGTCAGAAATATCCTGTCAACATCAGAAATAGTAGTAATGACCTCAGACTGATACAATTGAAGAAGTTTTAACCTCTCCAACTTCCTACAATAACGTTAGCGTACATAATAGATGACAATAATTGTGGCTGTAGGCATATCGAGTTTCACAGATCATAAATCATCACCGAGGCGAGGCTGGGCTGGGGGGCCTCTCTCCTCTTGCTAGATCCAATTAACAACATCTTAATTTAAACAGAAATTAGCGGAGATTAATCAAGAGAGCCGGGGGAAAAAGATCTTCCCAACAAACCGGTTCATTTTCCAGAACAAAGCCCTTAGAAACTCACAATAGCTCCAGTGATTCGAGTCGACGGGGGAAGCGAGAGTGTCTTTATCTCGAGACAGAGAGAGAATAAAACAATAAAATGTGGAGCTGTGGATGTAGCCGCTTCTTTCTGTTTCACGTGTCATGCTGCACCCACCTTCCTCCTCCTCCCGCAGCCTCGTGTGACAGGCGCTGAGTGGGTGTGCATGAGAGAGAGAGGCTCAGGAAGGACTGATGAGAAAAGGGCTCTCATTTATGTAAAGGCAGACACAAGAGGAGGCCAGATCAGAGATGGACGTGTATGTGTGTGTGTGTGATGATGTGCAAACACCCGTATGCTGTTTTAAATACTCCAACTCTGAGTGCTGAGTACTTTCTCTTTGCTGTTTTATCTTTTGGGTTGTCAAAAGTATCAATTGTCTGATTTTAAACGTATCAAGGTGCCTCTGGACTCACCAACTGCAGGAGCATCAGTGAGGGGCTGGTGCTATGTGTACTGGGTGCACATAGCACCAACCCAGAAATGGACTAAGGGAAAGAAAATGGATGGATGGATAGTATTAAAAATAAACACTTATTTGAACAAGTATTAAAAACGTTAGTCAGGGCTTTAAAGTTCCACCCGCCTCTATTTGATACTTTGAGCTGATTGGGCACGGTGGCTGAGTGGATAGCACTCTCACCTCTCAAGGTGGTCCTGGGTTCGAATCTTGGTCGGACCAGGGCCTTTCTGAGTGGAGTTTGCATGTTCTCCCCGTGTCTACATAGGTTTCCTCTGGGTACTCCGGTTTCCCCTACCACTAAAAACATGTACAGTAGTTCTGGCATGCACCTCCTGTACTGGCGACCCCGCTCCCATCTCTGTGTGGAGTGAGAGGACAATTGCCCAAAAAATAACAATTGTAAACCGCTCTGTGACTCTGGTCTGTGAAAGGCGGTATATAAATAAAGATCACTTACTTACTATTGGCTGGCTGAGGGTAGTCCTCTTTTTTCACTTGTGATCTAAAAATGTGACGGAGGCCAAAGGATACATAAGAAAACTAGTTATAGCCCCAAGAAACTCTATCGAAATTCTAAAGTCTAAATGTTTTGAAAGCAAGTTAGATGGATTTATCTTTACATAAAGTTCATAGTAGCATTTATAGCAGTCTGAAAGTGAGGTACCCCAGAAGTAAACACATATGGATAAATAAGTATAAAATATATAGAAACATCCCAGCCACTTCTACCAACAGACGGAAGTGTTTTATTTTTTATGATTTTTTCCAAAACACATATAGAGGCTGTACATACTGTAAATTTCTCCTGTGTGAGATTAATAAAGTGCATCTTATCTTATATACAAATAAAATTAAGCTGAAGGCAATTAATTAAAACCCTCTTCTGTCCCGTCCCAAGCCTGGGTTCAAACAATCAAAGCTGTAGCGCACTAGCGACAAATTACTGCAAAATGATGTGCTTCATGTAGAATGCACTAATTGTGTTGGTGCTTCTGCTTGGGTTGCTTCAAAGAGAGAGCAATTGTCTCAGATCTCGTGTTGCTTGATTATATTACTATAAAGTGTAAACAAACAGTGAGGAGTCATTATTGATGTTTTGTCTGATTTGGAATAGACTGCGATAATGTGGAGCTCGGAGCTAATCTCACAGCAGCAGATTGAGGCGACGGCAGTGGCACGTTCAAGATTCAAGGATTTATTTGCCATTTGCAGTAAAACCACATTGGAAAAACTGTGCAAGACTACCCCAGTGTGCACCAGACAGAGAAGATAGTACACACCAGAGAGATTTAGCAACATGTCTGTCTTTTACCCTCTTCAGCTTAACCCGGGGTAACTTTTTTCTCTTTTAATAATACATTTTGTCCAAAAGATAGAGTCCTGTTTAAATACATTTGAACTGGTGCTATGAGCATTGGGTGTAGCTCTGATTGTCACCCCACAACCCAGAAATGGATTAATAAAGGGAAGATCATGAATGAATATATGAATGAATGAAAGTTGGACCAAAACATAATTTCTTCATCTAACTAAAAAAACATAAGATCTTTTGCAGACTTTGGGTTAAGAACTGAGTGTGGTTCTCTCTTTTTAACTTTTCTGTCTAACAAAAATGACCAAATATACAAATCTGTGAAAGCCAAATACCAAAGTTTCTGAGAGCTAGTGACTGATATTTGTTAATTTAATCATGATACATTTTATTTAAAAGCTTTTCAAAAGGGCACTGTACAAACATGGTTAAAACAGAGTGCAATTAAAAACATTAGCATTATTAAAAACACAACTGGACAAAGGTGTTGGGGTGACTGGTCATTTGGGGAACTGATATGGTTTGAAAGTTTAGGTCCCCAAGCTTTAAGCCAGGCATATCAAAGTCAAATACATCAGAGGGCCAAAAAAAAAAAAATTGCTGCGAGCCGAGGCCCGGACTGGTTTAATGTTTATGAACATCCAGAGGCAGCGCTGGTGCCACCTGCTGGTTCGATAAAATATGCTCTAAAGCTAATCCCCTACATATTAGTTACTGTATAATATACATCTGAGAACATGAAAATAGTGAAAAACGAGATGGTATTTGATCGTCGCCTTTGATGCATTAATACGTCAATGGCAGGCGACGTCCCGGGGGCCATAGATAATTCATTTGCGGGCCGGATTTGACTTTGACACGTGATTTAAACCATACGTTATCAAGGATGTTATTTAAATTCTAGTGATTGTATTCTTCTAGTAAAAGAGTTTTTTTCCACACAGCTTGCTTGGTTTGGAGCAACAATGACATATCTAAATTGTGCATTTGACATGAAGCTTGTTTAGAAAACTTCAAGATGTATATATGTTTTCCAACATGTTTTTTTTTGGAACATGTGTTCCAATGGGTTTTTACTGCAAATGACAATCTGAATAGGCTGAATCTGAAAGTTGGAGAAGCTTATAAAGAGGACTTACTGTACTTCTTACAATCAAACTGTAATTATTTTTTTCCCCAAGCAGCTTCTTGTTCTCACTATGGCTCTGCTCTCTCTCTGTGGCACTACTATAGGACTGGGCGATATGTTTTCTTTTCAGCCAATAGCTATATCCATTATTGGCCCTGCTTCAGTACATGAGAGGCTTGCCGGGTCTTTAATTGTACAACCGCAATGAAGTGTGTCTTGCTCTTTTCCGTGTGAAACGAGTTTTTTTTTTTTTAGCAGTTATGGGTTTAATTATTTCCTTATTTCAAACTTATGGTGATTCAAAATTACGACAATCCACTTTGTTCATATAGGACCTTTTATAAACAAGACAAATCAGCACCATCCGCACTTGGAGCATCATCAGAAAACTACACTCTCATCCCATCATTAAAAAGTAACACAAACACTTCACTATTGATCAAGCGTGACCAAAATTGTTATTCTAATGTAGACACAAAGAAGTCTTTTGTATGCATTATGATATACAAGAGAAAAGTTAGATAGTGCAGGAGTGCTGTTTTGCCTGGAGCCCGCATGTGTTCTCACAGTTTTGCAAACCATGAACTATTTCCTCTAATCTCAAGATAACTGCTGAGACGCAAACCAAACATGATGAAACGTCGGGGTCATTTCTGGAATAAAATTGAAATGCAAATAGTATACATTTGGGAGAGGCAGCTGCAGCAGAGGCCCTTTTTCCGCAGGGACTTGTTTGTTTATGCATACAGCTGAGGCATAATTCAGTATCCCACAATGATGACTGCGTGAGAAGGAGCCAACACAGAACCGAACCAATGCACCGGTGTAATTAGTGATGGGATTGCCATAATCATCAGGGCAAACAAATACAACCGTTTGGAGGAGGAGCAGGCTCAAAAGTATTAGCAAGCAAGAAGAATAAGCATCTCTGGGACTACAGCGTGGCATGTATTCAATAGATAATAGACTAATTAGGAGAATTGAATCAAAACGTGCCCCAAATACAAACTATCAACAGCACTGCGTGATCATGTCTGAATAACATTATGTCACGCACTTGGATAAACAGCAGCACATGGTTGAGAAGGATGAGGAGATTTATAATTATACTTTATAATTAGCTGCAGCATATTCAAAACACTGTAGCCTCAAATCCTGACTAGAACCAGGAAGTATGATCCGATTAGTCCAGTTGTCAGGTCTCTACACTGGCTTTGTGTGGCTGAGAGAATAGACTTTAAATCAGCTCTGCTTGTGTACAATTCTATCCTTGGTCTCGCACCAAACTTTATCTGTGACATGTTGGTGCCATATGAACCAACTCTGACTCTGAGGAGCACAGGGACCGGCCTCGTGCTGGTGCCCGGAGTCAGGACCAAACATGGGGAGGCAGCGTTTCATATTTATGCTGAAAATGTGAGACAGGCTATAGTCCCTGGGAATGTTAAAGTCCTGGCTGAAAATCTGTTTTTTGTTCAAATAAATCAAAATAAACTTGGTTCAAAACAAAATTCCGACTTTCAAAATAAGTCTTTAAAATAACCCCAGAAAATCGCAGTATAATGAACAACAGCTAGTTCATCATCCATGCAACATGCGAAACCATAATGTCAAATTCAGTGCCACACGGTTCCAGTCAGATCTGTGGAGACACTGGAACAGCTGTTTGCTCTGAGAAATGAGGCTTATTGCTGTGATTATATGTGTTGTTTTGTGTTTTTATGTGATGTGTTGGTCTTATCCTGGACCATGAGTCTGTAATAAAAGTTTGATGAATGCTAGCACTTTCAAACATCATTTTTCCAAGACCAACTTTATGGAGGAGAGAGCATAACGACAACAGTCCCAACTGTCATTATTGTCTTCCATTTGACTTTAGTATAATTTAACCTTCTTCCCCTGACCCACAAAACGCTACCTCACGAGATGGGTTAAATGGCGGGTCACTTAATGCACACGGAGGAGGCGACCTGGTTTGGACGGAAAACATGTATTTTTGCTCAATGGTAATGAAGCTTTTCACGGGAATAAGGTCCTGGGTTCAACTCCACCTTTCTGAAATACTGCTTCATGCCTTCATCACCTCTAGACTGGACTACTGCAACAGCCTCCTCTTCGGTCTCCCTTCAACTCATCTTCAAAAACTATCCAGAACTCCGCCGCCTGCCTTCTCACCCACACCCGCTCCAGAGATCACATCACTCCCGTCCTCAATCAACTCCACCGGCTTCCTGTTCCATACTGCATCCAATACAAGGTCCTCCTCCTCACCTACAATCCCTCCATAACCTGGCCCCCTCTTACCTCACAGACCTGCTCCATCATCACTGTCCCTCCCGCCGCCTCAGATCCACCGACTCCAACCTCCTCACTTCCATCAGGACTAAACACCCAACCTTGGGGGACCGAGCCTTCGCTGCAGCTGCGCCCACTCTCTGGAACTCACTCCCTCAACCAATTAGAAACTCAGACTCACTCCAGAACTTTAAATCTCTTCTCAAAACCCACCTGTTTCAGCCTTTTCTTGATTTTTGTTTTTCAACATTTATTTCTATTTGTTTTGTAAAGCATATATAAGTTTGATGCATTATTACTATTATTATTATTATTACTATTATAGTTTGCATGTTCTCCCCATGTCTGCAACTCTGCGTAGGTTTCCTCAGGGTGCTTCGGTTCCCCTAACAATAAAACAATAAAAACATGTACAATAGATCCAACATGCACCTCCTGTCCTGGCGACCTCGCTCCCATCTCTCTGTGTGGAGTGAGAGACAAATGGCCACAACTATTGTAAAGCGTTGTGTGACTCTGGTCTGCGAAAGGTGCTATATGAATAAAGATTACTCACTTACTTCCCGGCTAAGCTCTCTGTAAGTTGCGCTAATTTGCTCCACAGTTGAACATTACCGTCACTTGTGCTGGTGAAAGTAATGAGTCTTTTAGGCAACGTAGATTTTCATTCAGTGACATCAAAGTCTATTTGTATTATCCATAGAGTGTGGTGAATGCAAAGCGATGGAACCAACTGGATGATTGAAAGAAATGCTAAAGTCTGTCATGATTTGTTAACCTTAATCTAAACTCTCAAAAACAGCAATCACGTCAATGTCACCTTTCCAGTGGAGCCAGTTTGAAATGAATCTCAATATAATGAAAAGACCACAGATGGATGATGTGCTGTATCATTAGGGCACCTGCTGTTTTCCTGATGCTAATGGCTCAGCAGGAGCAGCTCTGATTGACATTCAGGGCTAAGCAGGTTCAATAACATTCTCAGACACGGGCAGAGGCCGACGTCGTTACAGCAGACAGGAGGAAGCTCTGAGGAATGTCTAATAGAACGTCTGGGCCTCAGCTCGTTTCTAGAGGTTCTTTGTGGAGTCTGTTTGCTATTTTTATTTTAGGGTTTGTGATGATGTTGTCTTTGGCTTGGTTTATAATCTGCAAATAATAGTTTAGTTCATTTATTTTATACTATAAAGACTGTATCTAGACTGTAAGACACGTATTGAACTAAAGCTGAATGTCCAGTGTTTGATTTTGGATGACGCAATGAAAGATAAGACCTTACGGGGAAATGTGAGTCACAATGAAATGGTACCTTGTGGGTCAAACACAACACAGATGTTCCGTTAATATAAAACATGGTGCACATGTGATATAGCAGCACAAGTTATGCCCAAAGACAAACAAAGAGATGTAAAGGCAGCAATGTGCTTGTGCCAGCTCTGTCAATGCCCAAAATGTCCACAACTTGTAAATAATTGTCTTTTCCACACTTAAAAATAACCTGCAGTAACAAAACTGTATATTATTAGCGGACAATGCTAACCTGAGAGCTCAATGAAGTGCTCATGGACTATTTGGCTCCCATTCTCTAATGTTGAAAATAAATTCCTCTAACTCACTAATCATTTTCTGTCACTTTGGAATTTTTTGGTTTAAAATTCCATGTGGAAGAACTCTCTACGATCCTGTTTTCTTTGGTTCATATTGCCTTAATTCGTCAGGGTAAACTCCAACTTGCCAACCATTTTAGCAACACATTAGATTACATCCGTTGCTTCCAAGGAGAGTCACCTCCAATATATAATATAATATACATGGAATTTGGTCTATTTGCTCCAAAATCGTTCAAATCTGCTGCAACAAGGAAAACACTATGGAGTCGCAACTTCCAAGTTTTGACTCCAGGGCAGCGCAGGTCCTTTCTGAGTGGAGTTTGCATGTTCTCCCCATGTCTACATAGATTTTACCCTTCACTATACCCTTCAAAAAGCTTGTCATTTTCTTTCTGCAAATAGCACAGAATATCAACTTTTTGGTCTCAAATAGGAGTAAAATATCATCACAATAATACTTAAATATTTCTGTTCTAGTTTGAAGTTGTTTTTGGTTTAGAATAAATGAGTCCTGGTTCGGTTTGGTTTGGCTCGGGGAAGTACTAGTGACGCACATTGCTCTGAATTACTAACCTACTACTCTACTGACTGCAGCTTCCCCACTGGCTCAAAATGTCAGCTCCAGGCCCTCCTCCCTCCCTCTCTGTCGTCGATGATGATTAATAAAGACTTAAAGACACTGTTGCGGTGCCTACACACGCCTACACTAAACTTCCAGCCTTTTCAGTCATTACTGCAGGGAAAATTATGCTTCAGTGAGAGAAGAGGAGAGACGTCAGCGTGTAGCTAATGACTATCACAAAAGAGCGAAGAATATGTAATCATCTATCTATCGTAAGGTCAGACAAAAAATAATCAAGTTTAAGGCAATATAAATGTTGATGAACAGAGAGGAAATTGTACATATTCTGTTTGGTTCTTATCATCTATCATTAAACTGTTTTAAGTTATTCTTCTGACACATGTAACACCCACAATGTAATTCCCCCATCATTTATCCATATTTTTATCATTATTGTACGTATTATATTAGCCCTTTTTGCTGATTGGCCCTAAGCACAACATCAGGAAGTTAAACGTCCCGGTTGCCCAGGTAACTGTCTGCTCCGCCCCCTCCTCCACTCTCACTGTGTGCTGTGGCAGCTGGCGCTAGGCTACAAACAAAGTGGCTACAACCTGACGTTGTTTTCCCTAATCAGACCACTCCTAGACATTCTGATTCATCGGTGAGTTTTGCCAAAGTGTTTTCTATAATATTTGTGCAACTTGCTGTTCGAATCTGTGCTTTTGACCGTTTAAAATGCAGATGTAGTGTGGTTAGCCGCTATGGTTTGCCGTCGTACGGAACTCCGCCGTAAAAGCGGGTGATTTTGTTTTGTAGTTATTATTACCTCATAATGAGAACCATTTTTGATTGAACTACCTATGATTAATTAATATGTATATGTTGCCTTGAATTCGGTAGGCACGGATTATACTTTAGAGTTTGAGTTTTGTTTTAAAGTGACTTTGTTTTGAGTTAGCAGCACATTGTCATGGTTAAAGCCCATGCTAGCGCAGCTGTTAATTTGATGAGCTATAGCTATTTGATTTTGAACTATTGACTGTACAACTTTGAAAGATGTGATTTAGGTGCCGTTTTTTTGGTACTGCTTTGTGTTTTGATATGTTACCGGTAACTGAATTTGATTATGACCTCGTTTTCAGGCCAGGTTTTTTGTTCATCCCTGGATCATGGACTGATCCTCTCTGGACTGACTCTTCACTGACTATCCCATGAACTGAGTGAACTGATGGCGAGCTGGTAGGATAGACTTTGATATTTTTCTCTTTCCGAAATCCTTGGACTATGGATTAAGACTCTAAAACCCTAATATTTCCCCGAATTCAACAATGGATTAAAACTATTCGCACGGATTAAAAACCAAACAATGGATTAAAAACTGAACTCTTTCCTAAAAACGGATAAAAAACTGAAAGCATTGAGCTTTAAAATCAAAGATTTATTTTGAGTATTGTTATTAGTTTTTTTGAATACTTTTTGCTATTTTGTTTTTTTATGTGTGGTAAATATACATTTTGAGTTCAACTTCATACTTTTCCCTTATTGATAATCCTTGATCTAAACCTTTAATACATTTTTTCCTTTTGCATTTAAACTTCATTGTCTGCTGTGTGTCATTCATACCACCCTCAAGCTCCTAAACGAATTTGGACTTCTGTGAACTAACCCATTAGAGATTTCAAGATTATAACATAGGTTACAAGTGGCGAGCTAGCCAGGAGCTTGATTGGTGTATGAATATCCGTTCTGTTGTTGGGGATAAATCATTAGGTAAAATGTCTTTGTCTGGGGTAAATATGAGAAAGAGTGTGTTTATTTCTGGTGCTACTAACACCAACACAGATGATGAAATACTTGAGTTTTTGAAACAATATGGTCCATTGAAGTCTGTTAAATATATAGCAGATCCAGACTCTGACCTTGATAAAAACCTGGTCGTTGAATTTACAAATTTTGATTCTCTAACTCTGTTGAGACCAATACTGCCACACACCGTTGGTACTTTTTGTGTTAGGGAATTCGGCTATCAAATCCCAGACACAGTGAGAGTGGAGCCTTCTACCGATTATCTCAAAGACTTAAAACAAGTTGCCGATAAAACAGGTAGAAGTTTTGAAACTATTCTGAAAGAAGTTATGGATCAAATTGGGAAACATTTGGAGACAGAAGGACAGGATGAACTAGACTCTGTGCTTGTTGTAGACCCAGTGGCTTCTCCCTCGTCTGGCCAGCAAGGGACACTGCCCGGGGCCTCCGCCCATAATACATCAAGTCGTTATGAGTCTCATCCACAGGCGTCCCAGCCGGCGGCACCCAGGTTCTCACTGAGTCAGCAGGACCTGAATCCCGCCGAAGTACAACGAGTAGTAGTGGAGCACGTCATGCGGACAGAGGATTTAACCCCAAACATGTATTCTTCATTGAGATTACGTCCATTTTCAGGCCGAATCCCCAAACCTGGAAATGAGGCAGATTATGAAACGTGGAGATCGCATGCGGAGTTATTGCTAGCGGACCCCACAGCGCCTCCTCTACATACCACCAGACGATTATTGGACAGTTTGCTCTCCCCTGCCGCGGAGGTGGTGAAAGGCCTGTCCTCGGACACTCCCCCAGCAGTATACTTACAAGTATTGGACTCCGCTTTTTCTGCTGTACAAGATGGGGAAGAACTGTTTGCCCAGTTTCTAAATACTTTACAAGACTCAGGAGAGAAACCGTCAACTTACCTGCAGCGGTTACAGCTTTCATTAACCACTGTGGTGAAGCGAGGCGGGGTTCGAGACGCAGATACAGCCAAGCATCTCTTGAAGCAGTTTTGCCGAGGCTGCTGGGATAACGCATTAATTATGAAACTACAACTTGAACTGAGACTGAGAAATCCTCCACTTTTTGCTGAACTGTTATTGTTACTGAGAACTGAGGAAGACAGACAGATGGCTAAAGACAGTCTAATGAGGAAACACATGGGCTCGGTCAAACCTCGTGCCCAGCTCCATTCCCAGCAAGCGTGTGTCTGTGGCCAGCCAACGTCCACCACCCTTGATGAGCTGAAGCTGCAGGTCCAGAAGCTACAACAGCAGATGTCGGTGCTACTGTCAAAGCAGAACATGGCCCGCTCAAAATCACAGTCCCCTCAGGCGTCTTCGAACATCACGACGAGACCCAGGCCTGGATTTTGTTTCAAGTGTGGGGAGGACGGGCACATACTTTCCACTTGCAGTGGCAGACCAAACCCAAACCTCGTACAAGAGAAGAAAAAGCAGCTGCAACAGAAGCAACAAATGTGGGACAGGAATCACTCTCCGTTAAACTAGAGGAAGTCTCGGCAGAGGGACATGCAGAGGCTTCACCACAACCACGTCCCATCAACAACTCTCAATTTGCTGCACTTCCAAAAGGACTCGTTGGGACGAAGAGTACAGCTCAAGTTGCGATCAACGGACATGTTCTCAACTGTTTAATGGACACGGGGTCTCAGGTAACCACCATACCACAAGCCATCTACAGTGCTTATCTGTCAGAGCATGAGCTGAAACCCCTAAACAACATCCTGGAGATCGAGGGAGCAAACGGACAGAGCGTACCCTATCTTGGGTATGTGGAGCTCCTGTTGACATTTCCAGAGGATTTTTTGGGTTCAGCTGTTGACGTTCAAACGCTTGCTCTTGTGGTACCTGACATGAAGACCTCCTACCCATTGGTTCTTATCGGAACGAACACTCTAGACAGAGTCTACGAAGAACATCTTGAGTACAGTCCATCTTACCGTCCCATTCCTTATGGGTACAAAGCAGTGATTAACATTCTTCAACAGAGACACAAATGGACACATTTGAACCACCATGCTGTTCTTAAGCTTGTGTCCAGCACTTCCCAAACAGTACCAGCTGGACAGACTGTTGTCTTACATGGTGCTGCAAGCTGTCGCTTCCCACAACATGACAGATCCATAATTGTTGAGCACCCGCTGACTTTTACAGTTCCTGGTGGTCTGATGGTGCGGTCATGTCTTGTCGATGTGCCTAGTCATGCACCCTACCATTTCCCTGTGATAGTCTGCAATGAGTCTGAGCAGACATCACCCTTTCCCCACGTGCTTCTGTTGCGGAATTGAGTGCCATACAGTCTGTTGTTCCTAAAGATCCAAATGCTGTCCCAGTTACCCCTCCTCACACTGCCACACCCGTCTTCAACTACAACTTTGGGAATTCACCCCTGCCGCCAGAGTGGAAAACACGGACTATTGAAATGCTGAACACCATCCCAGAAGTCTTTGCTCAAACTGACCTCGATTTTGGATGCACGGATAAAGTCAAGCATCAGATTAAGTTATCAGATCCCACACCATTTAAACAAAGACCACGGCCAATTCATCCTTCCGATCTAGATGCTGTACGCCAGCATCTTCAGGAACTGCTCGGTTCTGGTGTGATTAGAGAGTCAAATTCTCCTTTCGCTTCACCAATCGTTGTAGTCCGGAAAAAGAACGGCAGTGTAAGGCTTTGCATTGATTACCGAAAATTAAATATTCAAACTATCAAAGATGCTTATGCCCTGCCCAAACCAGATGATGCATTCACAGCACTGTCTGGATCACAATGGTTTTCTGTACTTGACTTGAAATCTGGCTATTATCAAATAGAAATGGACGAAGCTGATAAGTGCAAAACGGCGTTTGTTTGTCCTTTAGGCTTCTGGGAATTTAATCGCATGCCCCAGGGAGTGACAAATGCCCCTAGTACATTTCAGAGACTAATGGAGAAATGCATGGGTGAAATGAACTTTAAAGAAGTCTTGGTGTTTATTGACGATCTCATTGTTTTTGCCCCCACGTTGGAAGAACATGAGGAGAGATTAATGAAAGTTCTCACCAGACTGAAAGAATTCGGATTGAAACTCTCCGTTGAGAAGTGTGTTTTCTGCCAAACGTCTGTCAAATACCTGGGGCATGTGGTGTCACGACACGGTGTACAGACAGATCCAGAGAAGGTCGCAGCTCTCAAGACCTGGCCGGTTCCGAAAAACCTGAAGGAATTGAGATCCTTCTTGGGTTTTGCTGGGTACTACAGACGGTTTGTCCATGGCTACTCCACTATTGTGCGACCATTGAATGAACTGACGTCCGGATATCCACCTACCCAGAGGAATCGTAAATCGCATAAGCGGACAGACTCTTATCTGAATCCTCGTGAATCTTTCGGTGAGAGATGGACGCCGACCTGTCAAAAGGCTTTTGAAGACGTTATTGCCAAACTCACCTCAGCTCCAATCCTTGGTTTTGCAGACCCGTCCAAACCCTACCTGCTACACACAGATGCCAGCACCACTGGATTGGGTGCTGTGCTGTATCAGGAGCAAGATGGCCAAAACAGGGTAATTGCCTATGCCAGCCGGGGACTCTCTCGCTGTGAATCTAATTACCCAGCGCATAAACTTGAGTTCCTTGCTCTCAAATGGGCAGTTACAGAAAAACTGAGTGACTATCTTTATGGGACAGACTTTACCGTTGTGACAGATAGTAACCCTCTTACTTACCTTCTCACCTCTGCAAAACTTGATGCTACCAGTTACCGCTGGCTCTCTGCATTATCAACCTTTTCCTTTAAGATAACTTACCGTGCTGGAAAACAGAACTCTGATGCAGATGGACTGTCACGCCGGCCACAAGCACAAGTTCCCGATGATCCCCGGTCCCAAAAAGAAAGGGAGCGCATACTCAAGTTTGCTCAACAACATTTACCTGACCCACACCCCATAACAATTGATCAACACATTGTTGAAGCCATCTGCAACAGGCAGCTTGTCTATAGCTCACCTGGCCAGACATCTGATGCAGCTTTAATCCACTCACTCTCTGTGCATGTTGGCAGTCTTCCAGATAGCTATGCCAATGACTCTCAATTTGTGTCGCTTATTCCTCAGTTAACAGCTGCAGAAGTTGCTGAGAAACAGAGAGCTGATCCCACATTGAGACACATTATCGCACAGCTAGAGACCGGGAGTACATCACCATCCTCTGTTAAGGAAGAACTCCCTGAGCTGCCACTCCTTCTTCGTGAAATTCCCAAGATGGAGCTTCAAAATCACATTCTGGTACGGAAGAGACATGTTGATGGTCAGCTGCAACATCAGCTCGTGTTGCCACAGGAATGCCGTGCCGCAGTTCTAGCAGAGCTACATGATGAGATGGGTCATCTGGGCACCGACAGGACAATCGATTTGATTCGAAGCAGATTTTATTGGCCGAAGATGGCCATTGATGTGACCAACAAAATCAAAACCTGTGAGCGCTGCATCAAGAGGAAAGCCCTGCCAGAAAAGGCTGCACCACTCATGAACATAAAAACATCTAGACCCCTCGAGTTGGTCTGCATGGACTTTCTTTCAATCGAACCCGGCCACACCCGAACCAAAGACGTTCTAGTTATAACTGACCATTTCACAAAATATTCAGTGGCCGTCCCAACACCAAATCAAAAAGCAAAAACTGTTGCCAAAGCTTTGTGGGACAATTTCTTTGTTCATTATGGCCTTCCAGAAAAATTGCACAGCGATCAAGGGCCCGATTTTGAGTCCAGAACCATAAAAGAGCTGTGTAACATGGTCGGCATTCACAAGGTGCGCACAACTCCTTATCACCCCCGCGGAAACCCCGTCGAACGCTTTAATCGCACACTGTTAAACATGCTTGGAACGTTGACCACGGAAAATAAAATGCACTGGAAAGACTTTGTGAAACCTCTCGTTCATGCTTATAACTGTACTCGTAATGATGTGACTGGTTTCAGCCCTTATGAGCTAATGTTTGGGAGGCAGCCAAGGCTCCCAATTGATTTGGTGTTCGGGTTACCAGTTAGCAGTGATAAACCAACTCATTCCCAGTACGTGCAGAAGCTTAAAGAAAATCTTGAACGAAGTTATCGCATAGCCATTGAGAACTCTGAAAAAGTGATGGATAGAAATAAAACACGATTTGACAAACATGTTACAGCGTCCGATTTACAAGTCGGTGACCGAGTACTGGTCAGGAACGTTAAGCTCCGGGGAAAGCATAAGTTGGCTGACAGGTGGGAGTCTGATCTCTACATTGTTGTTAAACGAGCAGGCTCTCTTCCCGTATATACAGTGCGGCCAGAACACAGAGATCGGCCACTCCGCACGCTCCATCGTGACCTGCTCTTGCCGTGTGGTTACCTGTCAGCTGCCTACAAGCCTTTGCCCACTACACCAACGAGGCTTAAACCTTCCAAACTGTCAGACCCTCCATCTAATGACCCAGAGGTCACTTCAGAGGATGAAATCATACCAACACACTGGTATCATCCTGGTGGACTGCGAACATTCACCACAGTGGTCGACATGCCAAAGGCCCCTGCTCCTGTTGAAGCGCTTGGGCCTGCCACACAGCCCAGTCAGGAGCCTGCTCTCAGTCCGTTGCCCCAACTAGAACCCCAAGTGCCAACAGCAGACTCCCCTGGATCGCCTGTCCCTTCCACACAAGAAGTGTTGACTGATCTCTCAGGCGAAACTGATTCTGTTGGCGAGGAATCAACAACCGGATCTTCATCTATGGAACAAGACATACAGTCAAGTCCTGATTCTGATCTACCACAGGGGCGGCCATCCAGAATCAGGAAACCCCCAGACCGACTGCAATATACCGGGCTGGGGCGTCCTCTCCTTAAGAACCTACAGACATTTTTCCATGGGCTAAGTACGGCCTTTAGTTATGATCTGGAGGATGCCAGTGACCCTGCAACTGAGGTTCGTCACCCACCAGCTGTTCACCGCCAACCCGGTCAATGTCCGGGGACGTACATTGGATCAGGAGGGGAACATGTAACACCCACAATGTAATTCCCCCATCATTTATCCATATTTTTATCATTATTGTACGTATTATATTAGCCCTTTTTGCTGATTGGCCCTAAGCACAACATCAGGAAGTTAAACGTCCCGGTTGCCCAGGTAACTGTCTGCTCCGCCCCCTCCTCCACTCTCACTGTGTGCTGTGGCAGCTGGCGCTAGGCTACAAACAAAGTGGCTACAACCTGACGTTGTTTTCCCTAATCAGACCACTCCTAGACATTCTGATTCATCGGTGAGTTTTGCCAAAGTGTTTTCTATAATATTTGTGCAACTTGCTGTTCGAATCTGTGCTTTTGACCGTTTAAAATGCAGATGTAGTGTGGTTAGCCGCTATGGTTTGCCGTCGTACGGAACTCCGCCGTAAAAGCGGGTGATTTTGTTTTGTAGTTATTATTACCTCATAATGAGAACCATTTTTGATTGAACTACCTATGATTAATTAATATGTATATGTTGCCTTGAATTCGGTAGGCACGGATTATACTTTAGAGTTTGAGTTTTGTTTTAAAGTGACTTTGTTTTGAGTTAGCAGCACATTGTCATGGTTAAAGCCCATGCTAGCGCAGCTGTTAATTTGATGAGCTATAGCTATTTGATTTTGAACTATTGACTGTACAACTTTGAAAGATGTGATTTAGGTGCCGTTTTTTTGGTACTGCTTTGTGTTTTGATATGTTACCGGTAACTGAATTTGATTATGACCTCGTTTTCAGGCCAGGTTTTTTGTTCATCCCTGGATCATGGACTGATCCTCTCTGGACTGACTCTTCACTGACTATCCCATGAACTGAGTGAACTGATGGCGAGCTGGTAGGATAGACTTTGATATTTTTCTCTTTCCGAAATCCTTGGACTATGGATTAAGACTCTAAAACCCTAATATTTCCCCGAATTCAACAATGGATTAAAACTATTCGCACGGATTAAAAACCAAACAATGGATTAAAAACTGAACTCTTTCCTAAAAACGGATAAAAAACTGAAAGCATTGAGCTTTAAAATCAAAGATTTATTTTGAGTATTGTTATTAGTTTTTTTGAATACTTTTTGCTATTTTGTTTTTTTTTGTGTGGTAAATATACATTTTGAGTTCAACTTCATACTTTTCCCTTATTGATAATCCTTGATCTAAACCTTTAATACATTTTTTCCTTTTGCATTTAAACTTCATTGTCTGCTGTGTGTCATTCATACCACCCTCAAGCTCCTAAACGAATTTGGACTTCTGTGAACTAACCCATTAGAGATTTCAAGATTATAACATAGGTTACACACAGCCTCATGTTTTGTAGGTAAAACTTAATCTTAGTTTACACCTGGTTCAAATCACTGGTAATTTATTTTAGTCAAATATACTTTATATATATTTTTTCCAATCTGGCTTATAAAAAACTATGCAATCATCAATGTATCGTAAATAGGCTTTAAATTCTACAAACTTCATGTGAGGGGCTACATCCTTTAAATAGATTATAAGTCTTCTCAAACCAATCTGACCATAACTTGTCGTTTTCTTCTTTTTATAAAACATATGTTTTTGTGCGAAAGAGGCCAGTGAGTCACTAGTGAATAGCTGATTGGCTGAGTGAGGGTGGTCCTCTCATTTTGACTTTTCTATCTGATAAAAAATGCTCTAAAGATGTGAAAAGCCCAACATGTGAAAACAGTCTAAACACCAGGAGTTGGTTAGAGGGATTTCATACTAATTTGTGATTTAAAAGTTGGGTACCCCATTTTTAAGGAAAGCCGTATTTTTGTTCCTTTTGGCTAGAACCTTTTACAATGTAGCATTCGACTAATTTACCCCCATGTTTTAGCAAAAAAATGTTAACGTTCTATTAATTGAATCACCGTAACGACACAATCAACTGTTGCTGTAGTATTCTGTAATCTGCCTTTTTACACATTACATTTGACAAATTTCGGTGTCAAAATAAGCCACAATCTAACCCCAACTAAGACATGAAGTACAACAACACGCCCTGGTCGCACCGTGGGTAAACTGGGCTCCTATAAGCAGACCGTCGACCCTGCTTCTGTCAGAGCCACTCATCTCTCGGCTCATATGGGCCGATCCGCTGCTCGCATTTCCACTTTAGAGCACCACTCATGTGTGAAGACCCTCTGCTCCTTTGGCTTCGCTTGTCAAAATACCTAATCACACCTGTCCATTCCCTAAAACTCACACAGGGAGAGTTCATGAATAGCTAGGGCCTTTTTACAGCAGCCATTTCCCCCCCGGTGGAGATGCAGAAATACTGAAGAGAGCTGCTATTCTTTTGCCGAACATCCCACACACAGTCGGAGAGGAGCAGCAGTGTGACACCCTTTAATTACATTGTTTCAGGCCCGGGTGCAAATCTCTGTATCTTTAACATTATATTTAGGGACATAGGGGAAGCAGTGCCACCTTTATGAATTTTTACTAAAAGTTTCACAATGATCTTTCAAGCAAATGGTGGAAAGTTGGAAAAAAGTTTAATTTACGCTATGTCTGTTAGTATTGTTCTGTCTTGGTTAGAACCACAGACAAGATTTTAGCCAGAAATGGAAGTTTACGAGCAATCAGTGAAAAACAGATGCAGATCGAATGGACCAGGGGTAATGATAATCAGAGAAACATGGTATTGGGGTAAAAAGGTATGAAATGCGATTTTGTTACTAACGACTACGACATGTTCAGTATTGACATATTTTCTTTCCTCCAACGAAACATATGCTAATAATATGGATGCATTTCTAAATTAAATGAACTTTCTTTGCATTCTATAGGTTAAATATAATGTCAAGGTTCATTCATACATTCATACATTATAATTATTTACATGTTTGTAAATAGAATAAAAAGAGATTTGGGTAAAATCAGCCTTGTACCTTGTGCGCTCGCTCTGGCCAATGACAAAGTCGTACTTTTGTCGTGTGCATTTAAGGTCGCGTGAGATTGGTCTGAAGTAAAAACAGTCATGATTTTCACATGTTAATAACTCGACATTAACGCACCTCATTGCAACATCAATATTGTACTTGCCACTATTGCATTATTATCACCCAGCCATAATTAAAAAAAAATATAGTGCATTTGTAATTATTTAAAGCTGCTCTCTTGGTCAGCTTCCTTTGTATCTGCAGAGGAACACA
Organism: Knipowitschia caucasica; assembly: GCA_964034765.1. Lineage (NCBI taxonomy): Eukaryota > Metazoa > Chordata > Actinopteri > Gobiiformes > Gobiidae > Knipowitschia > Knipowitschia caucasica. The sequence goes on along the minus strand of OZ035827.1, from coordinate 9,571,622 downwards.
GTGCAAAGGGACTGTCTAGGCTACAATCTCTGCTCACAAGACGTTCTTCTATTATCATTTCTGTACCAAGAGTTAGGACTTTTTTTCCAAACTCTAATCTTTCAGTTTTCCGCTCCAACGGCTAGCAACACTTTGCAGAATGTTTTGTTGTTGTAATGGTATAACTGTCTGTAACATGTGTTTCTACTGAATCGGATCAGTCACGTTTAGCATGAATGTGATATGCATGCTTTGATCTTTGATATTTGATACTTTTACCTGAGTCTGGTGAATATATGAATACAATGTAAACGTACAAATAATGTATAGAAAAAAACTACAAAGACAAAGGCCAGACAAAAACTGAGATTGAACCAAGGGCAGCCCTGTAGACTTATTGATTACAGTGATGTGAGGAGGCAGGACGGAAAGTGGAATCGTTTCTTTCCTATTTTGTTTATTTTTCATTGAGATTTGAAATGTACTTAATAATATTAAGCCGTAGGTGTCATTGATTCTCCCTCTATAGCAGCCAGAAGCTTGGTTTGTCATCATCAAATCAATGTCTTGTGTTGGTTAAAATTGTTCCTTCCCACATTCAATAAATCCAGTACTGTATATTTGATTTGTTCTGTGTGTTCCCATTTTCTGAGCAGTGTCTCTCACTCAGAGTCTTTTCTCTGGCTGCGCTGCTGCACCGTCCCTGTATTTCTATAGGGTCAATCCTTTTCAATTAGTTTCTTGTTAGGTCTGATACAAATAAGCCGCAGTAAGAATTTAATCCTCATAACTGGATTATGGACTGATTGCGGCAAGAGAGGCGTTTGTCGTTCATATGTTTCTCTTTTTTTGGGAGGCCAGCCTTCAATCAGCTCTGTGTGACTGTTGCAAATGAATTAGGCTAAATGTAGATGACAAGACCAGCCATCCATGGAAAGTAAAGTGAAAAAGTAGGAGTAAAATGTTTAATATTGGTTTGGTTTCCCTTGTGTCGTGGTGTGGATTTTTTTTTATTATTTGGCACTTGTTTTGATTTTTACGCTAGATCTCCTGTGGTTTAGTTCAGCTTTATCTCCTGTTCCGTGTTGATTGTCTGACCCACCCTAATGTGATTCACCGGTGTCTGTGTGTGTCTCTTCTTTACTATTGGTAAACCATGATGGATGTGTGTGCAACTCGTTTGAAGAAAGGGTCACAACCCCCTATGACCAGCTGGGATTAGCCAAGGATATATAAATGGTATTACTAGCTTAAGCTGGGCCCCGGCATGGTGGTGGACCTTACAGTCTATGGGCCCATCCACAGTAGTGCAGATGAAATTCACCAGAGCTAAAAAGGCAGAGAACCTACAACTTTGTCTGGTTTAGTGTGGATTTTAATGTCCCTCATTAACTTTTTCTTTTTGAATTACTTGGGTTTCTACAAATCCACACATAAGCCCGGCAAACTCTGCTTGTTCTTGTCCACTCTTATCTACGCCTGTGTCATCATTAAGATTAAGATTAAGAGATCCTTTATTCGTCCCACAGTGGGGAAATTCCAGTGTTGCATCACAAGTTATAGAACAGTAGGAAAGGGGAGCACACGGCACAAGTTAAGTGAACAATAGCTGTACTAATTAAAATAAATAAATGAATAGTCTCCATCTGAACACTTACAACAGACCTGGAGGTCCAGAGGTGACCGAAAAGCGCCACTTCCACTAATATTTCGGCCTCCATGGTGAGACCGTACGCCAATAGGAACAGGCAATTGATTTGATGGAAATCTTGTCAACGTTTAGCATTGGCGAATGGAATACGTCTAAATTACTTCTTTTTATCTCTGTGCAGCACGTTGATAACTTGTTTTATAAAATTGGCTATACTGTATAGATAAAGTGTATTGGATTGGATTGAAATGACCCATGTGCGTTGTCAGTAGGTGTGTGGATGTTTGGAGCTCTTTCTCATTTGTCGTTGTCTGTGTGTTTCTGTTTTGATTATTCACCTTGAACTTTTTATTTATTATCAAATCATAATGTTTTGCATTCATATGTTTCTCTTTTTTGGAGGCCAGGCTACAATCAGCTGTGTGACCGTTGAAAATTTATTAGGCTAAATGTAAATGACAAAACTAGCCATCCATGGAAATGTACTGAGTAAAGTGTTTGAACCAAATACATGTCCATTATGTGTGCACTTTGTGTTTGAATATGATGCCTGTAATTTGACAATAGTCCTGGTTAAATATTGGTTTCGTTTCCCGGTGTTTCTGTTTTGATTATTCACCTTGGACTTTCAATTTATCATCAAATCATATTCTTTCACATTCCAGGATTTTGAGTCCTTTAGTTTTCACCATGTGACCTTGTCCATTTTTGTTGTGTAAGAACATTTTATGTTTCTGCTTTTAGTTCTGACCTAAAGGATGTAAGAGTCTAAAATGGAACGCTGCTCAGCTTGTGACCTGAGCGATGAGTGGATATGGGTGGGCAGCAGCAGCAGCAGCAGCAGCAGATATTTGAATCACTCGTTCACAAAAGAAGGCTAATTCTTGTTGTTTGATGGTGTGTGCATCAATGCCCAGAGGGTGTAATCTGTAAACCAGGGCCATTATTAAGCGTCACAGCCTGTGGTGTGTGCTATATTAATCTCTGCTTGTACTTATTTGTCTTTGCAAGTGTGTGAGAGAGTGCGATCGGCGGAGTCTGTTGCTATGCATTTTTACACGTCCTCCCACTGGTTCTTCTTCTCATGAAGCAGCATCACACTCCGAGTTTGAACACACCGTTTCTTTCAACACTTAAAAAGCAAAGACTGCTTCAGATCAAAGGCTTCAGGACTGGTTTCGACAGCTTCACATCCTCAACTACTTTATCTGGTTAATAGTTTTTTAATCTATACCAAACAATTGTAAGATAGTTTTTTTATTACTCTATAGACCTCTGTATTAGTCAGAGAAGTTATGTCACAATTTCACATTTTAGAGTCACAATTAACAGCAGCTTCCTGATTGGATGAAATGTATTCAAATCCCCTCATCATCTACTGGTCCCATTTGTGCAAAGGGGAGGGACTGTTTTAAGTATATTGTTGATGAGAAAAACGCACTGAACGCAACAGTGTCCCATGATCAGAAAGACACATTATCATAGAAATTAAATACAGTTGAAGTTGATGACATTACCTTTCATTACTATTTGTGACTAATAATAATAATACTTATTATTCCCTGAAGAAGTCCGCTAGTTTGAGGACGAAACGTCGGGAAAACTTGCTAAGAAGTACAGATGATGGGTGAGAAACCTTCCTTTGCCAATACTTATTATTATTATTATTATTATTATTATTAGACATTTTATTTCATAAAGCACTTTACATATGCAACAAAATCTCTAAGTGCTAGAGCAGTATAACACAAGTTACATAAGGAACACACTTCATAAAAAATAAATAAATAAATATGCTATTTCACTATTAATGAGCATTGTATGCTTCTGCTCACTGCTTTCACTACCAAACAGGATGGAAAAGAACTTTCATAACAATTGTGATTGTTATGAAAAGGATTTATGCAGCTGAAGTCTGGAACCATCTTCCTGAAAATGTACTATACAATTAAACTAGCCTTGCCATAAGTTGCTTTTCTTCTAATATATTTATAATTACCATTTTTCAATTTGTCCGATTCTATTGTGACCTGCATAATTAATTAGCCTAATAATTGTGACATCCCTAAACTCTAAATGAATCCTGGTTTGCTACAGGTTCAGATCTATTCGCACATGTTTATTTTTAGATTCACAGATCAACAAATCCCTGTGACATTACCTTCCAATCTGGTTCCACAAATCGACTATTGTTGAAGGTTTAGTTTAACAATATTTTTTGGGACAACTGACATTTCCTGCTCTGGCACACCTACAGTTTGAGCTCACATTTATCCTCTTGCGATGCAGCATCCTAAATCTAAAAAGCATTGTCAACAGAAGCATTGAATTACGGGTCAGACATGTCCCGAAGCAGAGGCTAAAAAGGCCCAAACAGCTGTAAATTGCTCGCCGTTCCAGTGCACTGCTCCATTACTTTGATTGGTTCAGGGTCAGATATATTTGCAGTTGCAGGAAGTGACTGCTATAGCGGAGAGTAAAGCCAGTTATCTTCACTGCAACAGTGTATACAGAACGTATACATCACAGAAAAGTCTCAGAAAAATTGCATTTGGAAATAGAAATTACATTTTTGATATTTCATCCAACCCCTTTTTTGAGCCATCTTCTTATGTTTAATTTATATTTTATATTGATATATGTGAAAACAAATTGCATTAAGCAGGTTCGAATTAAATAATCTGCTAAAAATCTAAAATATCTGAGTAACACTGTAAGAAAATGACTGCGTTTCAATCAGATTCAGATCAGATTCATTTATTTGCCATTTGCAGTAAAACCACATTGGAAAAACTGTGCAAGACTACCCCAGTGTGCACCACGACACAGACCCGAGCTCTTGCCACCGCGCCGTCTTTACGGCGCCATGAAAATCATGTAACTAACATTGAAGATAAACATTAAAAGAGCATTTGAAAAGTTGTTTGCTTTTTGTTGTCTTTAATGAAAAAAGGAAAAGGGAGTGAATTGTGTTAGACCTGCTAGCTAACCCACTAGCTAACCCGCTCGCAAAGTGAAGCCTAGAGAACGTTTTGCTCCTACTCACTTTAGCTTACATGCACTAACATTTCAAAGTAAAATCCATAGTTCAATAACCTTTTATGTCACATTCACTATATTTGGAATACAAATCAGCCTTCTGTGCCAAAATTCAGCTTATATCAAGAGCAGGGACAGACCAGCACTCCTCCTGATTGGCTCTTTAGTCGCTATGTTGTTGCTATCCCTGCCTATAGACCTCCTTCAAATTAGCACTAATCAGCTTCCTTCAAAAGGCAAAAAAAAAAAGTTTTCTTTTGGACTAGGCTTGCAAAAATGTTTAAAAAAGTATTCACACAATAAAAAGAATACTGAAATAATAATGAAAAAAAACATTAAGAGTATATATATATATTTTTTTTTCAAATTTCACATTTTGATTTACAATAGTTTCAGTCCTGGACCTGTGTGCGTTTGTGTGTTTATTTGGGCTTATATCTTTGTTGTTATTGTAGATATTTAACAAAAAAATAAATGACAAAACATATACATATAGTTTTTTTTAAATAGCTACAGTACAAAACCAAGATGTGTGTCCTACTAGCTAGAAATAAATTGCCTCAGAAATTGGGCCCCAACGTATTTATTTATTTAATTATTTTTTTCCTTTTTTGGACCTTTTTGGATGGTTCATAGTAAGAATAAAACAGGCAACATGAGCTGAGTTTAGACCGTTGTGAGACAGGTTAGTTCTACCCTACTGATGATGTGTTGTTGCCATAGTAACTCAATAGTAATTTAAAAACAGTGAATTAGAGGGGAGTGTGAATCTACGCTGAAGAATCTATAACTAGGACATCACAAAAGTTACAATATGCACACATTAAGATTATCACAACCTCGATCACATTTATTTTGTATATATTTTTTGGATCACCATCTGTTCTTTTCATTTAATTTATTTTCATTTTGTACATGCCAAGTTACAAGACTTTTACAAGACAAGAATTTTCAGTTGAACATAGAAGTATGCGTAGATAAAATAATAGTAATAATAATAACAATAATTCATTGTCTTGCTTCATGTACGAAAGGGAGTGGGAAGAGGAACAAAATTATTTAATCCCATCCTTTTTTTCAAATGACTCTTTCACCTTCTAAACGCTAAAGAATCATTTTACAATTAATTCTTGAGAACAAAACAAAAGTAAAATAAAATATGAACGCTTGTGTATAACTATATCTTCAGTACTCAATTTGCTCCTACTTTTCTCTTGCTTTGCTCGATGCAGACTGAGTTAAACCTGGATTAAGCCGTGGCCTGTTAAGTCCAAAGTGCTAATAAACTTGATGTGGGTAAATGCGTGGTGTTCTCAGACGGAGATGAGTCGTCGAAGCCCTTTACAGAGTCTGTCAGTGGAACTGCCATTAACTGTGACATTCAACAGAGTGCAGTCAGTCGCTACGTAACAGACAAAAACATTCCCAAGGTGAAAGGATAAGCAGTTTTTAGAAATAAATAGCTGTTTCTTTGGGGAATTTGTCTTAAAAGCGAATCGTGAATTATATCGTTGTGAAGATTTTGATGACCGTATCAGCTCCATTCTGAAGAGAGTGTTTGAGGGAGACGGAAACTCAAGATTAAAGGCCAAACATTTGGAGTTGCCCTTAAAAAGAGAGGAAACTTGACAGGGCTAACTTGTGCACATGTATTTTCAAATGCCGCAGAATCTAGCGGACAATTCCCAACACAAATGAAGCAGAAGTATTCCTTTCCCAGAAGTATTTTTCTCTAATTTCATGTTGTTCATCAATAAGACTTGCCCTGATCTTGGTTGGATCTTTGTCCAGAGCACCCCTTCTGTTCTGACTGAAAAAAATATGAACTTCTTTAAATACTAAGGCTTTAAGAAATTTTTTAATTGAGTTGAAATGCTCCAAATTCAGATTAAAAACAGTTCTGGTATGAATTTGTCTATACAAAAAAACTTGCCTTGCTTTAATTCAATGAGAAAACACCTTGTGACCAATTCCTTAGTATATTTTTTCCAGAAAGAAGTTGAGTACAATGCCACCTTTGAAGGTTAGCCACCAGAGACATGATTCATTTGACTCCCTCTGTTGACGTTCTCTTTAATACTAAATCAAAAACAACAATGAATCCGTAATGACTCACACACGTTGTTGCACGGCGAACAAAGGGACAGCTACAGTAGCACAAAAAGCAAAGACAAAAAAAAAAAAGCAGCTCAAATCGATCGGCTCTGGCTTGGATTATGTCAGAAGCCGTCATTGATTGTGTGGGTACAGTATATACTTAAGTGACAGTGCGGATGGGCCGGTGAGAGGAAGTGGGCTTTACTGGCTGACACAGAGAGCAGGCCGAGAGCAGACCGAGAGCGGTGATTACATGTGCTGCAGTGGGCGCAACTATTGCCCACCATCAACCTCATTCCATTGCCACATGACCCCATTTATGCTTCAATAAGAGACTGCGGCTATAGCAAAAGTTCCCATAAGACATGACACACAGGCTGACCACAAATAACCAGGTGGTGGCAAAGAATAGGTGGCTGGGGCAATTAAGTAAAAGAAGAATGGATGTGTGAAAGGTGAAGGCAAAAAGGCTATTCTCAAAAGATGTAGATAATCAGGAAGTATTATTAACTAATGAGGGAAAGTGGAGGCCATTAGCCGTGAGTCATGTCGCGCAAAAGAGAAGGGAGATAGGCAGCGAAGATTACGTATAAGCTGTGCAATTAACCATATTATCATTTAAAAAACTGTGAATACACTTGATGGTCAGTGTTATGCTTGTTACATTTTGTTTTAAGAAAATGCATCCAAAGGAAGTTAAAGATAATATAAACATAGAAAATATATTAGCGTTAGTTATTTGACAAAAATAATAATAATTAGACTATTTACTTTGTCATTTCATGTTTTAGAATGTGAAATATTATCTCAAGTAGAAAATATACAGTAAAACAAGTATGAAAGGTGAAAATATGCTATTTGCCTGTAACTCACTTTGCTGCCACCAGAGGGAGGTGTGTTGAGTTTGTTTTATCGTATTTCCAAATCTGAAAAAAGTCCCCTGCTACAAACACAGACGTGTGATTGTAAAGAATAACATTTCACTTGAGAAATTGCCAAAACGATTGATATGATTGAAAAGATCAGCTAGAGCAGGGCAATATAAATTAGTTAAGTGTGTTTTATTAGATATATACGTATAAGATGCCATTATTACAAAGTCATAATCAAACAGAACAGAACCCTATTTATGCCTCGCTGGGAAAATGCCAGTGTCATTTTACAATACTTTAAAACTGTAGCACTCAAGATAATGAAACAAGAAACATAAGAAATACTGTTTAAATATATCTCTAAAGTACATTAACGTAATTGCACTTAAGTCTATATGAATGCCCCTAGAATGAAGTACTCTGTGCAATTAGCAGTAGGGCTTTCAGAGTTATATTTAGTTATACTAAGACACATGTATTAGCAGCTTACAGAATTATTAGCAGATGAAGAGATTGTGAGTGGAAACGTTGTGATATTTTAGTGCAGATCCGTTCCAAAATATCTAAAAGTGCTGTATAAGTTTGATGCATCTTACTTATATAATTATTACAATATTGCACATATTTGTTACTGCTGAACTTGAGGTTCTATAAAACAAATCTTTTTGTGATTTAATTTAGTTAGTACAAATGAGTTTCCCGCACAGCAGTCAGACCCAACCTGGTAAAAAGTTTATACAAATTGCAATCTTCCAAATGTGTTAAAAACAAGATTATGTTTTTTAAGATGTCTCACCCTGCTCTTTGAGTGAAAACACAGCAGCCCATTTCTAAACTTTAAACTGTAATATCAGAAATGAGAACAGCAATGTATATCTAGCACTTTTATCGTAATCTACATTTAAAAGGGATCTTTTAGGGATTTGGGGATTTTGTAGTTATCTAGAAACGAGACAAACTATGTATTATGTATTTTGTATATGAGTTAGATTAGATTATGGGATATAAACGAGAGCCAAGACCAGCTACATTTCACCCACAACAAGAAACTCATTCTCCTCTGTGATTGGATAATCTTCTTGGAATTAAAAAAACATACATATTATTGACTAATTAGCTGTAGAAACTTGTTGTAGATGTAATTCATAATGTAAATATTAAATACTGTCCAAAAGCAGCTGTTTTATAGGTGGCAATTAAACTAGTAGTGGCCGCTGGATCACTCAAAATAATTAGGTCAATACATTTTTGGCTTGTGTTGTTGTTTTTGTCTGTTCTTTCTTATATACACAAAAGTAATATTTTTACAATGAATCATACGTGTTTGAGTATCATGTATTCTCCTTCATCCAAGACGGCTTTGTTCCTCCCTGTCTCTTCGACCACAGCCTCCACAACTCACTGTTTCTGCTTTACTGATATTTGTTCAATGGTTAAAAAAAGATCCACTGATTGGTGACTTGATCTGTGGTCGAATCAGAGCCATTGAGTGACTATGTTTCAGCAGAGATGGCATAAAGGAGCGCTTATAGCAATTACAGAAATAACTGAGCATGTCTTTTTCATTGTTTTAGATCAAAATTATAATTTCAAATTAACCAAATTTAAAACAAAGAGTCACAGTTTTTGAATATTCAGATTCACTTTATTTGTCTTTTGCAGTAGCACCACATTGGAATAACTAGTTATAGGAGTCTAGGCTTAGAAGTTATTCCAGAACATTCTCTGAGAACTCTAAGCAGGGAATAGATAAAAAACTCCTATCTTAGTGAGGAGGCGTGGCCGACCCTGTTGCGAGGTATGAGCCATCATTTAGGACGATGTGATTGGTTGATCCTAAAAATTAGAGAAAATATAATGGGCAAAATAAGGACCCTCAGATGGACAAACTTGGAATCTAATCTTAGGAAGACTGTCTCTTTTTTTATAATATTCTGCATAAAAGATAGATAGAGAATAGATAGATATATGTCAATGTAAATGGATGCTGTGAATAGAGAGTTTCACTTGTGTGTAATGAGGGAAACAAGGGTAAAATGGCACAGCTGTGATTGCTGACCAGCCTATAAGTTAATTCACTGTCATCCAGTGTTTGTGGAATATCTCTCCTGCCTCTTCCGTCCACCATTTTGTCCTCTCTTGTACTCTGAAGTTGCTGGAAGTCCTCCTCTCTCCTAAGGTGAGATCTATTAAGAGCTAGGATTCTTTAGGAATAACTTTTTTTCACTAGGCTCTACTTTTCATCTTTATGGGAAATTCTAAGAGTATATAAAGATTCTAAGAATATTCTGAGAGTTTGGCCCCTAGGAGCAACTTTTAGCTCTAAGAATCTTTAGGTATTCAGCACCAGAGGTCTTGCCATGGTGCCATGTCTGGGGATTCTCACAATGCAGCAGACAGAAGCCCGCTATGTCTTCTTTAAAAGACTCGGCAAACCTCAAAGAGAGATTGAGCGCTGTCCACGCCTGCCACAATGAGCGTCATAGAAAGCAGCTGTTGAAACGATTGTCTTGAAATTCAATTACCAGCTCCCTACAGGCCTCTGGAGAAGCCCAAATCAGCCTCTCTCTTACAATCATGCCCACAGATGAAAGGGAAGGCTCCAGGAACAACAATCACCCATACGCCCAGCCAGATAATTACAGACAGCAGAGAGGGGAAATGAATTAATTACTCACTGCAAAAACTCAAGATAGAGGTGAGATCAGGTAATGGCCGCTGAAGAAAACATGAAACCATTTTTTCATTTGTACATTTCAGGGCTTCATTCTGGCCCTAAAAGTCTACGTTTTGGCAAATTAAACCAAAAACTTTTGATTGATGACTAATTAAAGTTAGCTTTATATTGATAGGAGCTGGAGAAAGTACTGTGTGGAGGTCTGGGCATCTCTACAGAGACTTCTGGCCTTGCTACCCGAGACTGGATAAAGCAGAAGAAAATGGATGGATGATATTGGAAATAAAAAGCAGGTGACCCTAAATCCCCTTCTTGTGCAATTAAAACTAAAACCAAGTCCAAGTCGAGACATTGATGTATGTAAATGAGCACAGATTTGACAGAAAACAAGATTTGCCAATGGAACAAGCACTAAGTTATCTGTTATACATAAACTCAGACTAAGACTAGCTATTTCTCACTGGGAATGAGAAAATATATGGTTCTATGCGCAAAGTATAACTCAAGCTGCCTGTTATTTTGGGCAATCTTGTTTCAGGTTGTATTCTTATTTCATTTCAAAGGGTCTTGTAAAAGTAACATCATTTGTGAACAACTCAGACCGGATCTTACAAGAAAACGTGTTATCTTTTGCATAACTGAAAGAAAGAACCCTGTGAGTCACCATTTTTGATATTTGGGCTGAAAACTGGCACTCTTTCTGTCTGAATAATCTGATTTAAAATTATGATGGGCCAAAAACTTGTGCTAGAACTAAACTTGTGATTGATTGTTAGAACTAATCCTTTTGAGATTCAATTTTGGGGTCCGTCTCGCATGGCCCCGGTCCTCGTTCTACTACCTGAGTCCTGGATCTATAGCCCGGAAAGTTGAAAATGATGTACCCCAACTTTAACTTATTTTTGAGGGACAAATATTTATGGTGGTACTTAGGAGGCGAAATTCTTCCTTAGGTGCTTGTGCAAAGTTTGAAAATCACTGAATCGGAAAAACACCAAACTCTCTCTCTTTGGCCACATGTGGACTGGACGAGTCTTATTTAGTTCAAGGCCTCAACACAAAGCAACAAAAGCACGAAGAAAGAGGCGTGTGTCGTGGAAGCGCCTCTCCCAGGGGAAACGTCTCCACAGAGCTGCCGTGATCCAGACTAAAGACCGCAGTTTTACACAGCTCTGCTCTGTTGATGGCTTTCACAAAAGCGGTGTAATGGTTCACAGCTTTTCCCGCATCACATTTTGATCTCGTCAAAGTAATTTAGAGGAAACCAAAGACTGCAGTGGAAGTCGTTTTGAGCAAAGCATCATGGGAACAGAGTTAATGGCACAAGCAGGAGTCAAAGATTTTCTATTTTTATCGTGGGCTTCTTATACTTGTAAATCCAAATTTGACCCACAAGAATTGACCATCGGATTACTTCATTCACGGGGGAAACTGCAGTGTGCCCTTTTAACCACGTTAGCAACACATCTCCCCCTGGTACCACGGCACAAAGCTAACCCCGTAGGAATGAATGTAAGGAAATTGGCCCCAGCTAGCTTATGTTTAGCTTTGTTCAGCATTCAACAGTCTGTATAGTCCAAAAAGTCAATTGCCTTCTCTCACCTGAATGCATGCACTATTTCAAATTTACAGCCTCTAATAAATTGCAGAGATAAAGACATTAATTTCCACCTTTTGAGAATCAGCTTGCGTTCATTTTACTCCCATATTAATTATCTTGTCCAGATGAAATAGTAGAATAGTGGTTGTTGTTTTTCTCCCTCAGCACAGTCAATATCCTGTCAGGTTTATTATATACATCTACTGTCAGGAGTGATCTATCCTCTGCTTGTGTAAAGCAGCAGAGTGGGTGGTGCTGGAGAAACAGGCCAAGGACGCTTATGTACTGCAAGCTCACCGCTTATTTTCATCACGTCATCAGAGTTTAGAAGACTCTCAATACAAAAGAAGCAACACTTGGTAATAATAGGAAATAGCACGATGCTTTTAAAGTATTTTGTTGCTCAATTTATTCTCCAACAGAAGAGCTAGAGACAAAATTACAATAATTGGGATATTTTCTATGCCCCATAACTGATCAACATTTGTATTTGCTTTAAGTATGCCCGTGGCAAGAGCTCTGGTGTGTGCCGTCTGGTGCACACTGGGGTAGTCTTGCACAGTTTTTCCTATGTGGTTTTACTGCAAATGGCAAATAAATGAATCTGAATCTGAAGTATTGTTCCTATGATCTGTGTAGGATCCTTCACTATGCACTACAAATCAATTAGTTGACCAAAAAGTTGCAATTTTGATAGTATCTCCATACTGTCCACAAAATGTTCTCTTTTTCATGTGACCCCCTGTGAAAAAAAAAAAAAAGAGTACATTAGAAATATATACTTGTATGCAAATATGTTTATGTTCCTGAGGCCACCTGGAGGAAACAAACGCAGACATGGGAGGAGCTTTCAAACTGTCCTCCAGTCCATCGACTGCTGAACGGGCCCTAAATACTAGAAATGCTTCAAAGGGAAAGCGGTTCTGAACCAGGACATTCAAAGTTTATCAATTAATTCAACATTTATCGACCAATACTAAATTGTTATTTTTAATGATTGCGTTTCTTGTTTTTGAACTGTTTGATTCTCTGACCTGTGTTGGTGAATTCAAAGGTTTTGTAAAGTCCTCTGAGATAACTCTGTTTCTCCCATTTTCACCCACATTAAACCCACTTGGTTTTTGCATACTGCAAATCCAAGAATGCACATGTGGCTGTGGAGGATCGCGGCCTCATGTAATGATGCTATTAGTATGAGTCCAGACTGAGCCCAGACCTGAGGCCACAGCTGCGGCGGCGGTGGCGGCGATGATTACCCTGGAGTTACCCGCTCCTGTATCATCCGTCACAGAGGCCAGATCTGTAGCAGCCGCGCCCTGGAGCACAAACCCGAGAGCCGAACCATTTACATCGCCCTGTCGCTTCTGCAAGGCCATAATCCATACACTTGCCTCACCTCTCTGCCACTTCTTCCACTTCTTCAGCCTCCTGTCTTGGGATGGTGGTGCTGCTGGTGAATTTAAGAGGGACAGGCGCACTCTGACTAAGCACAAACGGGAAATCATTCTCCTAAGATCCCCATGGTAAGCTGCAGTCAGCATATTCACGTGGAAACTGCTGAGACGCACAGGGCCGACAGAGAACGCAGCGATAGACTATTAAGTTCTTTGCTCTTTATGAATCTCCATTATCTTTAGTAAAATGTAAGAGAAAGTTTGATCTTGCAAAAACAGATTTTAATCAGGAAAATAATATGGAGTGTGTGTGTGTGTGTGGGAAAATGAATGGTAGTTTGTTCTGTTTTTGTCACAACATTTAGAAGATGAAGCTAATGTCTTGGACAAAAGGTAACTTCAGTCGTTCATTGTCCTTAAAACCTTCTTAACAACAGGAATCTTACCTTCACTGTCAAAGCTGTCAGACTGTACAACAGACCTGTGTGAGTTGTCTGCAGCTGGACACCTGAGTTGCTCCTACAGGGATCAACACTGATACATCTAAAAAAAATTATACTGACACGTTTCTATGAATATGTATTACCTTCTGATATCACAAATTGCTTTCTTGATTCAAATACTTTTTTCTGTTCTATTGTTTTGCTATCTTAATGTATTGTTCACTGTTGGTCCACATACAGAAAAATGTCAATTGAATGTGTCCCATTTAAAGAAATGTATGGATTATTTCATTTATTTTGTTTCATGTTTGATTTAGTGAAATATAACCTCAAGTATAACATTTATAGAGAAACAAGTATCAAGGGTAAACAATGAGAGGTAGAATTAGTTTAGCTGAGGCTGGTGCTATGTGTACTGGGTGTAGCTCTGACTGCCACCCCCCGACCCCGAAACGGATTAAAGGGAAGAAAATGGATGGATGGAATATGTTTTGTATTTTTTTTGCTTTATGTAATGAATGGCTAAAACATCAGCCATGCGATTGCAAAGAATACAATATCACTTCAGAAAACTAATTTAGGGGAAACACTCAGTGGCTCAGTTGGTAGAGCATTGGCCTTTGAGGCTGAAGGTCGTGGGTTTGAGCCCACCATGAGACCTTCTCCACCAACTCCCACTGATGTCGGCTGTCGTTTTGTTTTTGGACAAGACTTTGCCTGAAGCCCCCACTGAAATGTCATGGCTTCTGTGGACTCACAATCTGCAGGCAGATCCGTGAGGGGCTGGTGCTATGTGTACTGGGTGCAGCTCCCCCCCACCCAACCCAGAAATGGATTAAGGGGAAGAAAATGTATGGACCTTTGTTTTTAAAGTGTGATGTCGAAGTGGTACAATGACATCATACCATCACAAGACTGAAGGACAGGGGCTTACAGACAGAAGGGGCGGAGTTACATGCTTGTTCCAGAAGTTCCTGATGAACGTGGCTAGAGCTAAACGTATCTCCAGGTCGGATGAGAGGACAATGATACAGCATGGTTAGAAGCTCAAACAAGCTTCATTGTTCAATTCAGTTCAATTCCATATTTTCTCGTATAGCTCTAAATCACAACAGCAGTCATATGGGAGGACTTCGGACTTTACAAAACTGTTGTATTCGCCAACACAGATCAGAGAATCAAACAGTTCAAGACTTCACAAGACTCGAAGACCTCCTGCATCGGCAAGGCAAAAACGTGAGCATGTTTTGTCCCTTTTAAACCACTCCAGAGCTCCTTCATCTCGCTCCATCTTCCTGGTCCCTATGTAAAAGCCAAGGCCTCAACACTGCTATCAGCTGAGCAGCCATAGGGAGCAGATGGCAGGAGAGCAGCTCCAGATGGGACGGTTGGCTGGGACATTTAAGTTAGCCCAGAAACACTCCGACACTAAGTGCGGACGCATCTTTAAAGAACGGCGTGAGTCAGGATCTGGAGGACGGTGAGTGCACGGTGACGCCATGAAACCGAGCTCACGTAAAAACAGTTTGATCCTAACAAACTGTGAGCTTCAAAAGTAGATGATATTGATTTCTTTCACTAAACACGGCAGAATGGTATTTTTAGCTCTGATGCTGGAATTACTGAGTGAGTAATATTTTGAGTAGAAATAAATCTGTTCGGATAGATGTTATTTTCATTTTGATGTGGATCATAAATAGACTGTGAAATGTATTTTTAATTGTGGTAAAAGCCGCTTTATCGGACAGCGCAATTACGCCTTGGCTGTAAATGTTGTTGTGTGTAGATTGTGTACACTGGTCCTAATCAAATAGATAAAAAGCAAATAGATGCATAAGCTGCTTCCTATGGGACAGAGAATAGTATATACTGTAGAGTTTACGTATATAAGAAAGCTGTACTAATTATTTGTGACTAGAATTAATTATGAATGACTTATAGATGGTTTTGTAATTGGATCTTTATTGTGTTGCTTTTTCGATCTGTTTGATTGACATTAGGTGTGTATGATAGGTATTTTTGACTTTCTAATGTTTGTATTATTTTGGTGGAATGAAGAGAGAGGGAAATGACCAGGCATCTGTCCTTTCACTTTGTCCCTGCTCAAATCAAAACAGGGTCAGCGTCTCTGCCCCTGTGCGATCCATAAAACAATCCATAAAAGTCAAAGATGGATTTATAGAGAATCAATGGATTTCAAAAGAAAAAATAAATCATGAAAGAAGACTAAAAATATGACTAAAATGCCCACATAATCCACACTTGAGGATTATCCGTTTTTGTTAATATTACAATTTATAGGAAGATTTGTTATGCAGCACATGAGAATACAGGCCGCGGCTTTAACATTTTCATCATTTTGTATCCAATAAAAACGTCAGTGATTATCAGAGGAGTTTAGGCTGTCCCAACCCTGCTGTATTAGTTTTCCCACGTGTTATATTTTGTTCCTCCCTAAAAACAAAAGTGCATTGCATTTGCTTATCAAAGAATCTCAAAAAGGCAATTATAGATTAATACATACCGAAGCTCGTTAGTTTTTTGCACTTGCCGTTACTGAGAAATCCCCACTGTGGGATGAATAATCTGTTGCTGTCTGGAGAATGCAAAAATCAGAGACGAAATAGGGCACAGCAGGTTTTGAGGTTTTGATCGGTCAAATACATGGAAATAAGAAGAAGAAAAAGATGGAGAAGGAGAAGGAGGAGAAGGAGAATAATAAGAAGAGCAAGAAGAAAAAGAAGAAGAGGAAGAAGAAGGAGAAAGAGAAGAAGAAGAAGAAGGAGAAAGAGAAGAAGAAGTGGAAGAAGAAGGAGGAGAAGAAGAAGAAGGAGAAGAAGAAGAAGGAGAAGGAGAAGAAGAGGAAGAAGAAGGAGGAGAAGAAGAAGGAGAAGGAGAAGGAGAAGAAACCAGAACTGAGCCCCATTGTCGCCCCCGTGTTGAAGGTGAATGAGGGGGTTGGGGGTGGTAGTAAGAGGTGTTAAAATGACGGTAAATTTTCATTGTACACACTTTTTAATTGTGTTATTACTGCCATATCATTGTTTCTATTGTATTATATGATTGGTGTTTTTGTACAGGACTAACATGACAGAAATGCACTGCAAAAAAATCCACAAACTGAAATATAATGAAAGAAAGAAAGAAAAGGATGGATCATCACAGCTGCTATAGCGCACCCTAATGGTGTGTATAATGAACCAGTGATTCTCACACAGAAACTCATGACACAGCCCCGTTAAAGTCCCCCCGCTCCTCAGATCACACTCTCTCTCCATAGGAACCAAAGCCTGTTACGTCACATGCCTCCCACTACCACTCTAGTATTTATAGACGAGAAGAAAGGTTACTCTGTACTGTGGCATTTTTTTCCTGAGATGGCCTATTGCATGTGTTCTTTGTTCTGTCCTCGTCTCGTGATTCGGCTGTTCCAGGACCAAGGTTACAGTGTGGTTTCAGTGTGTTACAAGGTGAGACAAAAAAAAAAGCAGCTTTCGTACTCTTTCCATCTAAATTATTCTTGTATAGCCCTACAGTACATCACAACAGCAGTTATCTCGGAGGACTTAACATAACCAGCTCAGATCATAGAATTAAGCCATTCAAACACAAAGAATAAAACTGAAAACACATTGGTATTGGTCAATAAGGGGGAGATGACCAATGCAAAGGATACATATGATACAAATTCCCACGGTTTTCTGCTTTTCAACCTTAACAAAAACACACCTGGACTTGTTTTAGAGCTTACTACGCTCCATCTACATAACCCGGGCACAAACACATCAACACTGCTCCGAACTTCTGACATCTCACGTCAACGACAAGTGTTTTCTACCTTTTTAAGCAAACTACAATTACAAATTACAAATGAGAATTCCTCCAGTGCAATCATATTCTTTATAACTACGTGCCTTCAATTACATCGTGCCATTTTAGACAATAATCAGCAGAATAACTGTACCATTTTTATAATTCTTCAACTCTATATTCAACAGAAGTAATGATGCTATAAACAAAACTTCACACAATAAATAAAAACAAGTTTAACGTAATTAAATAAAAACCTATCCTCATCTATACCCATAAAGCAGGGGTCCCCAACATTTTTTTCACTTAACACTTTTTCCAGAGAAGAAGTGCAGAGAGCCGCCCCTTTGAAAAGATATCAATACTGAAGAACGGGGATGTGCCTTAGATTTATTATCCGTTTATTAGTGCACATATGTATGATACAGGTCCTGGGTTCGATTCCCGGTCGGAACGGGGCCTTTCTGAGTGCAGTTTGCATGTTCTCCCCGTGTCTGCGTAGGTTTCCTCCGGGTGCTCCGGTTTCCCCTACCACTAAAAACATAACATGTACAATAGGTCTGGCATGCGCCTCCTGTACTGGTGACCTTGTTCCCATCTCAGTGTGGAGTGAGAGGACAATTGGCCAAAAAATAATTCTAAACCGCTTTGTGACTCTGGTTTGTGAAAGGCGGTATGTAAATAAAGATTACTTTATTACTTACTAGTTATAGACGTGGGAAACATAAAACATTTAATATTACACATTAGCACCAACCACATGTATTTGCTGTCTTAATTATTATTCAGATTTTTTATTAATCAGATGGCTGATTAATTGGTCCTCTAAATCAGTCATCTGGGAGACAAACTTAAAAAAAAACGTCAAAAAATGTCATCAACCACAAAAAACCCATGTCCATCTCTAGTAATTATTTTAAAGATCATGATAATAATGCTTTCAAAATAGGTTGTTTTCCCAAATCAAGTCCAAACAAAGTCCAGTATTTTTAGGTTATTCCAATGACTTCTGTGTTAAAGTCCTGAATGAGGAAATGGAGAAATCAATTGCAACTGAAAAAACTGTACTGTTTTAGTGGACTGAAAATTCACTCACAAATATTATTACAAGCTCAGAAAAGGCTGAACATAACCAGTACAAACCACAGCTCGACCTGCGATGCACGCTCATTATAAAAAGACACTTTTTAAACCAACTCTGCAGGAAAAGTCTCAACAACAGAGACACATTTTGGCATTTTCTCCTCGGCGAGCACAAACTCCCCTTTTAATTTCATCAGGAACAACTCGGCGAGCTCATGGGGTCCGGAATGAAATTGTCTGCAGTGCAACACAAGTTTCATTTCCTGCTCAGGCTGAACGAGAGAAAAATGGACTGTTTTAATACTTTTCTAACGCTGGCGTCATGGAAACAGGGCATGCAACAATTCAAAACACGTGACCCACAATGCACCTGTTCTGCACCTGTATTTGTCTGCTCCGTGACAGCAATTGATTTCAAGGTAAAGCTCCTGATTGTTGGATCCAGCTTACAGAAGAAATGGAATCATCTTTGCTGCTTTTAAAAACGTGGAATAAAAAAAATGTGGTTTCTTCATATGATCCGTTTTGTTTACTGGGAATAGTGTAAAAATAATTGAATGCTGATCCAAGATGTGTGTTTTAATATCGGTTGCCAAGAAAACAATATCGACAAACTGGGAAAATGTTGACTCACCATCTGTGGCTGAATAGAAGCAAAGAATATACCAAGCGTTTAAGGCAAGGAAGGCAAGGCGAGTTTAATTGTGTAGCACAATTCATGCATAAGGCAACTCAAAGTACTGAACACAACAAGATAAAGACAGTTTAAGGGAGATAAATACTGCTTTCGAACTTTTTTAACCTGGTAAACAGTATAGTTACACAGAGGATTCTTCAAAGAATTGTGGGAAGAAATGGAATATTTAAATACTGTATTCTCTAAAGGATTGTGAGATTGTTTTATATGTATATAAACTGTATTGTCATTTTGTGTACAGTGAACCATCAGACAAATCTAGTTTCAGGGAAGGTTAGATAGATAGATAGACACGATGGATAGATAGATAGATAGATAGCTACAGTAGGTATGGCCAAGTTGATACTGTGCATTTATTGTTTATACATTTTTTATTGTGTATTATGTTTTTTTGTTTTTTTTTTTTTGAGTTTTGTTTGTTTTTTTGCACTATATGATTTGTATTGTTAAACTGTGCCATTGCCTGAAATAAATGACTAAATGCATAAATGAAAATGAAAATAGATAAGATAGATAGATAGATACAGTAGATAGATAGATATATACAGTAGATGGATGGATAGATAGATACAGTACAGTAGATAGATAGATAAAGTAGATGGATAGATAGATAGATACGGTAGATGATAGATAGATAGATAAAACATAAAACTAGAAAAGGTTGTTCTGTTGGATTTATAATAATAAGAAAAGGACGCGCTGTTTCAGAAGCAATAGTTTGTATACTGTGTGTCCAAGACGGTAAACTGCTTAAAACAAAAAAGACTAAATTAAAGGTGATATCAGCCATTTATCATGGCTGATATTTCATTTTAAAAAATATATTGTATTTTTGTGACCATGGGACATTGTACCATTGTGTACTGAGTATGCTTCAACTATTATATATTCAAAACAGTCCCTTCCCTTGGCATAACTGAGACGAGTCACATTTGCTGCAGGAGAACAGTTCAGCCAATGACAAAGGGCCTCACGGATTTGAATTCATTTTGACCAATCAAGAAGCTGCAGAGCTCCACGTCTCAGCCGCATGAATCAGAAATCCTACTTTTTCTCTGAGTTTGTCGTCAGTCGCCCTCGTCGACCTTTAGTGGGAAAGGTCACCTCCTATGTATTATTAAAAGCCCGGGTCATGCCGTGTTACATAATTAATCACTTCAGAGGACTAAACACACGCAGTTAGAGGCGTCCTGTCGCATGTCGGAGCCATAAAAGCACGCAGTCTTTTTGCACACTTAATTACGAAAGCTCTCGGGGGGCCTGACGTCGGAATCACAAAACAGACCTCACAAGATCTGTAAAGAAACTGAAAAAAAATGAACTGTCAGTGGAAAATGAAGCGGTTA
Source organism: Knipowitschia caucasica (assembly GCA_964034765.1). Classification (NCBI taxonomy): domain Eukaryota; kingdom Metazoa; phylum Chordata; class Actinopteri; order Gobiiformes; family Gobiidae; genus Knipowitschia; species Knipowitschia caucasica. The sequence goes on along the minus strand of OZ035827.1, from coordinate 9,550,934 downwards.
GCACATCGTATAAAAGGGCAAGAGCCTAGAGAATGATTATGTTAACATTTAGAGCACTGCACACACACAGAGTGGGGGGGGGGGGTACTTTAATACTAATTATTCATATCAAATTCCATGAACTTCATTAGTAACAGTAAAAAGTCTAAGAAAAAATATTGTTTATATAAAATGACATTGTTCAAATCCAGGTTTGTTTAGCTGTGCATACGACTGAAGGGTTTTATCTTCACTATTTTAAATGTGCTGTGATTATTTTTGATTGTAATGCCTTGTTTGGTTGTTTCTATCCTGCTTGGTTCAACACTTTGACTTGCCTTGTGGATGAACTGTGCTAAACACATAAACTTGCCTATATGTATTTGAAGATTCTGTTTATTTTCCATTTCTTGTAAAACCACACTGGAGTACATGTGCAAAAGTACCCAGTGTGCACCAGACAAGTACAAACAATAAAGCTAAAAAAACCCCGAAAAGAAACAATAGTGCGAGATCATTTTTTTGTGGAAATATCTTGTACTTTCTATTCTGGTAAAAAGAAAAAGACAGGAATGAACTGATGAAGGTTAAAGTGGCTGAAATCTATTTGTGAAAGTACAAATTTCTTGTTTTTGAAATGGTTCCACTCACATTTGCACCTCAATACCTTCATCTTTTTCACTTGTATTTTTTATAGCTATGGACAAAAGATTAAATTATCAGATTGATTTGTTTTACTGCCAAATAGGAGCATATGAGATCAGTCCACGGTCCGATCAATACATTTCATCAGACGGAAGATACATATAGATGGCGAGTTAGTAACTGCTGTTTTAATGGTAACGTGTCATTGTTGCGTGTGAGAGATCTGAGCCGAGCCTTTTCTTCTCCGGTAGAGTGGATATATAACAGTGGAACCTGAAGCAGCATCGCAGGGCTGTATAAAAGCAGCAGCAGAGATGTACTGTGAAAGCGCGGCATGGGGCAGAGCAGACACCCACCCTTCCTGAATCAGCCGTTTCTGTGGCGACCGGAGCGGAGGGGGCGGAGACAGAGGAGACAAACATTTGAAAAAAGAAATAAATAAAAATAAAAAACAGGAGATGGCATCGGTGGGCAGAGACAAGGGGCACAGCTGTGGACAGATTCCATCGTCTGATTTTAAGGACGTCAGGAAATGACATTCAAATCAGTTGTTAAAGGAGACATTTCATGGAATATAAACTTTTTGAGATTTTAACCATGTTTCACACTAGCAATTGTTTTTAAAAATCAATCCATACTTCATGATTTTGTATTTCCCCTTCTGTCTCAGACCTGTTTTAGTATCAGAAGTACTGACCATGTATTAGTTTGGGCAATTTTTCAAGTAAAAAACCTTTACAAACACATTGTTGAGTTTGCTGCTAGTAATTTTCCTATTTGAATATTTTTTTTAAACAAAACAAATGTGACTCCTCCCTTTGGTGGTAGCAAAGGGAGTTACAGGCAAATATATTTTTTCACCCTTCATACTTGTTTCATCATTTTGAAGTGACAAAGTGTATACAGTTGTTGTTATTGGTGATGCTCAAAAATAATACATGCTATTTCTTAACTTTTAGTATTTAGTATTTAATAATTGTTATATATGTTATAAATAAACATTTGAGACAGTATTGCTCCACATTGACTCCTCTGACTCACAGTCAGTGAATCTTCATCTTCAGGGTTTGTCTTACAGTGGAAGAAGCCCGTTAAAAATACTTAAAACCTTTGACGAGTATCAGGAGCCAAATGATGTAGAGCAGGTAGTAACAGCTTAGCAACAAAAATGCCAATCAGGAGATCACAGGGTAAAGCCAATTTTGGGAACAGAAGGAACTTGATTGGTCAGTTATTAGGACTCATGACTGGATTTACAAAGACATAATCAAAATAAAAGACTCCAGGCTCATACAAAGCTCTAAACCACAGATTTTAAGCTTGAAATGATGAGTATGACACAAACAGTTACTATAGAGATCGAGGAGCCCTATCAGGTTTCATAGAGCTAGCAGGTTAGCATGATCCATTTGTTGTCTACTGTATGTGGCCACCACTACTCTGACACATCCACAGTTTTCACAGCTTTTCACAGTCAATTATAATGTAAGGAAAAACATCAGCTGATCACTGACTTGGTCTGTGATCTGAACAGTTTCAATTCATTGGATCGATATTGGGTGAAAACATACAAAATGCGCAGACCTATTTATTTTATGTGAAATGTTGACGTGATCTACCGTTTTACATAGATATTGATATTTCCAGTGCATTAAATACTGTACATAAAAATGAACCATAGTGTTATAGATTCTTACTACATACCAGCAGAAGCAGGTATGAAATTACTATTTTCCAAATGAAGTTGGAAATGTTAGCATAGCGACGACAGTAGCTAGATTGGATGTTTGTAGCTACCATCTGATGTGTACATTTGCAGATATTGAAATTGACTGTCTGGATTCCTCCGTATGCATACAGGGCGTCATATAATTTAAATCTGAAAGTTTCCATTGCTCCACCATCTGCAAAAATATGACTCTTGACTTTTTACTCCAGGTTTATAAGAAAAATATGCTGTTATTCATCCATGTACCCTTTTCAACAATAAAATCCAAGAATCAAAATCATCCGTACTGAGCGCTTTCAGACAAGCTTTATTACGGGCCAACTATTTCAGTCCCTGCTTTTCTTCTTGTTGGTTGCTATAGGTTACCACCAGAACCACCTTGATCCACAACACCTTGATCAAATGCATCCAATTTGCAAATGTAACAGTTTTTTTTTTTGCAAGCGATGAAAAGATTTGCTTCACACTTGGATTAGGATCTTGCACAATTCAGTAACCAACTGACACGCAGAGGCAAAAACAATCCCTACCACTGCCACATGCGCAGCTGGGTTTAGGAGGAAAACTGGGGGCTTTTTTTCACCCCTGAAAGAAAGTCCAGCACATGGATACGGCTCAAGGATTCCTGCACATCCACAATACCTCACTGTGAAATCCCATTCAACCATATGGACCATTACAGAAACCTTGAGAATTCTCTTCAGGCGGATGACAAAACGGTTTTTGAACCAGTCACGGCAGATTAGGACTTCCTTGAGAAAGTTCCCAGGAAAACTTGTTGATTCGATAAGTTGTGCTGCAGCCGGGATTAAGGCTTGCATATCAATTCCAATCGAAGCTGTACATGCTGGCCGCTACAGTATACAATCAGACAGACAAAGAGCCCTGCGCCAGTACTATTCTAGAAACTCAACAACGTGACTTTGGACATTATCATTCGCACGAGGTGAAGAGACACACATGCTTGGCAATTAAAAGCAGATAGCTGTGATAATACGTCAGGAAAAAGATGAACAAAAAAGCTGATACAGGATCTGATTTCACGGCAACAACTACAAACATTATGTAACAGAATCTTGCTCGATTTTTTCTACTACCTGGTACAATAGAATCGCAGTGAGAAGCAGCCAATTGGAGAGTTCATACAAAGCGATTAGAGTCGACCAAGAAAAACATGATGTACTCCCTCTGTAGATTTTCCTTAAATGTTGAGACTGAGAAATAAATGAAACTACAAATCTAGTTGACAAGCATCGTAAGCTGTCCCCCTGTCTTTGCATATTTTATAATGAGTGAAAAACGCAGTTGACACCCATGTTCTCAGGTATGCTTTTACACATGGGGAAAATAAATCCACTCCAATCAGATCTGTCATATCCCCTCTTCCCTCCGGTCATTTTCACATGCCAGTCAATAGGTAAACAAACCATCACTCAACACACATACGCACACACACACACGCACGGATATATATGTAAAACACCTACGCACCACTGACGCACAACTACAACAGAAATAGAAACTTGCTTTTTTTCTCAAGGACAACATTTCAAACGCAGTCTTTCCATAAAAATGTATGATTTCAAAGACTTCACCACTCACCTGTTTGCAAGTCTGGAGATGGACAGAGTCTCTGGATGGAGCGGACCTAGGCTGGACTCATACCAGTAGAGCGGGTACTTGACGTTGATAATGGATTGTAGGGATGTCTTGCTTTTCCCCTGGCTGACAGAAAGAAGGAAAGAAAAGAAATTGCGCTAGGTTTTTTCACACATGCTGTAGCACCAACAACACGCGGAAAGCTGGGGGCTGCGGACTCTCTCATCAGCAAGTCTCCCTATCTCTCCTCCTCCTCCTCCTCTTTCTCTTTCTCTCCGCTGCCTCTAGTCTAGGCTTGATGCGACTGTATAGCTGGGCCAATGAACAGACAAAGTGTACAGTTGTGATCAAATGCCACCTCCTTTCCAAGTATGTATCATGCGTGTGTGGCACAAGGTAAAAACAATGCAGGCTTGTGGGAGGGAGATGGAGAGAGCTTACTCCCACCTCCTGTTCACCCTCTTTTCACCACCAACCAACCATCCAACCACCCACCCACCATGCTCCTCTTGCCAGCCCCGCACCAGCCTGTCCAAATGAGTCATCAGCTCTCAGCCAATGGAGAGGTGGCTGCAGCCTTGCATTTGAATAACACGAGTATTTATGTATTTTGAGATCAGATTCTGAGATACAGCTTTGGCTAAACGACAGCAGAACCAAATCATTTCACATATTTCGGACTGAAAACCATGTCGAAACTGATTGTTTCTGCAATATGAATCAGATTTTCATTATATCTAATTGCCCCCTATGAGTATGAGTCATCTGTAATGCATAATAAAGTGTGAAAGTACATAGTGTGATAGTACCTCAGGAGTAATGCGGTACATTCGAGGGCAACAAGAGGATTTAAAAAGCAGGACATTTAGACAGACAGTATTGACAACTCCAGCTGATGATGGACATCTTGTCAAGAATATTTGAAGACAGGCTGGATAATTAGTGATCTGTTTCTGGAAAGCTGTTTGTAATAAAAATTGAGTCCGGGTTTAGACGATGCAAAGGTGGTGTCTTCTTGTAGTATTAAAGCACGGTTACATGACTTTCAAACAATACAATTGAGCTATGTAATGAAAAACAACTAGTTCCTTGCCCTCAAAACATTTTGGTTCGATCACTAGTTTTGTCATGCGTGCTGATTTTCGCATCTGTCACATTTTTTCTGACAGACAAGTGAAAAAGAGAGGACCACCATCAATCAGCCAATAAGCTCTCAGCCCAATGCATCAAACACTGACTTATTGGGCTCTTTCTTGTAAGTCAGTCAGAGATTTTGTACTTACTGTTTAGCTTCTTCATCATGCTAAAGTTGGAGATTTTAGACTTCTTTCCTTATTATGCTAAAGGAGATTTATTGTATGTTAACACAGCGTAATCATTCATTCATCTAGTCCTGTCTGCTCCTCAGTCTTACCTTCTGCAACTTGTGATCCAACACTGAAATTTCCTCACCTAGACGAATAAATGATCTCTTAATCGGAATGCAAACAATAACATTTCATACAAGATGGGGGCAGCATGTGTTGGTCTGATTTGTTCACACTGATTTGCTCATAAGACTCATTCTGTTGAGGGCAAACAATGTGTTATTTCGGAGGTAAATTCAGCTCTAAGTAAATCTAAGTAAACAAAAAAAAAAACCGAAAGCGTTATTTCAGATTCTAGAATGTGATTATTGTAAGCTTCACAGATGGACGGCAAGAACCAGTTTGAAACCTGCTCATTTCTATTGATTACCAGAACTTTGGAAATTTACTGGAAAAAATTATTATTATAACTATAACTATATTTTTGCTTCCCACTCTGTTCAAAACTACTAGAATGCTGTAACATCATCCAAAACCCCCAATAGCTTTTAAGAAGTACACAAGTTTAATCTTCTGATAATTCACGCATCATTAAAGAAGAGATTAGAGAAAATGGGTTAAGTATAGTTAGTACATCACCCAATGCACTTTGACAGGCTGGCTCAATCATTTATGGGAAGAATGTGAAATGTGAGGTACATACTGTAACTCAAAAACTGCCCTCAAGTACAGTAATGTCAGAACACGTCTCACCGGAGTGGACCCCCTGCCAACATCCTGCGGCCGATCCAATTTGGTCCTTTCTCAGAGATGATTCCAGACGTGAGGTGCTGCAGTAAATAGTAGGCAGAGAAATGAAGGACCGATGAGTGAACAGAGATCAATAGCCAATCATCTGATAACAAGAAGTGCAAAATAGGCAACATTCGGAAATGTTTTTTTTTCCTGACGTGTGGCCTTAGTCACTGCTGCTGTGCGGAGAATGAACTGTCGTCACTGAAAAGCGCAGGCTGTCAAAAATAGATTAATAATATACTCTGGGTACTGTAATTTCCAAACTAGAAGCTGCTACTTTTTCAAGTGTTTTAAACCCTGCGGCTTATATAGGGATGCAGCCTATATATGTATTTTACTGTTTTGACTCCATTTAGTTTCAGTGTCTATAGGACACATCCAAAAAGTGTGGGCTGGAAAATGTGTGAAAAAAACGCATCTGCGCATGCATCAGCCGGCACGAGCCCCATTCATTTAAACGAGTGCCTTCAAAATTTCAACGCGAGTAAACTTAGAGTGGTCCAAAAGAATTCACTCCCCTCAGCATTGACACACATGTGGAACGTAGCATTGGTCCAAGACCCAACTTTTGGACAATCCTATAAACTTTCAAGAGGTAAGAAGATACGTACATTGTCATTGAATAATTCTTATTCCGGGTCCACCCCCACTGGCCCGGGGTGGTATTGCAAGCATGTCAGCAGACGTCATTTGGGACATATTTGAGCCGGTGTTCTGCCGAGTTGTGCCGCTCTGCCAAAAAGTGACGCTTATGTAATGCTCAGCTGTTAATGATGTAATGCAAACCTGCGCGCATGCGCGTCTCACGGCAGCCGAAACAAACCAAGATGGCGGACAGAAAGTCCGAGAATTGCTTTAAAAGTTATAATACGAACGAAATAAGACACGAATGTCACTTTTAATGCAATTTGAGGCGAGATGTTGATGGTTCCGTGTTGGCACATGTGGGTTTTAAGAGTCAAACTTTCGGGTAAAGTTTAGTTTAAGCAGTCAACTGCACCTATGAAACCACTATGCTTATGTTATGATAGCAGTCCTGGCAGCTGACGTACGTCCTTTTTTGCGCATGCTCAAATCAGACTTGTTTTCTCTTCTACCCGAAGCTGAAAACACACGTGAGTATGGCTCTCCGTTTTCAAATGGCATATATTTCGATTGTTTTAACGTTCTATCAGCGAAATTCATCCTGTGATTTGATAGGGGCTTAGTTGGACACGTATGTTAATTATTGTAATTTGCTGTTTGCGTAGTGTACTGTAATGTACTGAAATGTTTTGTCCCTTTGTCTGTTTCATGGTGTGACGACGAGACCATTTGCACCTGCTGACTGTCCTCCTTCAGCCCGACTCGTGGGCTGCACCCCTGCCTGGGAGCTGCCTCAGTCCTCGTTCTGCTGCCCCAGTCCCGCCCTGCGCCCTGGTCCATGTTCTGTAGCTTAGGTTCTGGATCTATAGCTTGTCCGTCCGTGAGGAGCGGATCCCTTTCTCAATGTGGTCTCCCTCAAGGTTTCTCACTTTTTTCCCACTGGGTTTTAGAGTTTTTCCTTGCCGATGTAGGAGGTTCTGTTAGACAGTTAGTGTCTAACAAAAGGACTGGTGATGATCCAGGACACTTTAACATTCTACAACATTTATGGACATTTTTTCTCCTTATGGATCAATGGTTCTCTGTTGTTTTGCATTTCATGTGTTTAAGTGTTCCTCTCAGATTTGTGTTTTGAAAGATATACAATGTATTGTGTGCTTTGGATGTGCCTGATATTTGTTAAATGAATTGATTTCTGAAAATGAAGTCTCCACGCTCTTTCAACATTATCAATATATTTATTTGACAGGGACAATGCAGACACAGTCATAAACAAAGCTTGCAGCTGATGTGATGAATGTAGTTTATAGCAGATGCCAATTCACAACTCCTGTCCCTGGTTGGGCCTAACCAATCAAAGTCAATACAATTCCTACATTTCTAAAAATACACTTAGTTTACAGCCTTCAGACTTAAACAGACTTGATTGATCCACACAAAAAAACTACAAACATGTTTTCTCTTGTATTTAAAGCTTGACATCAATGCGGGAACTTTACATCCTTCAGCAGGAAAATCTACACAAATTCAATTCAATACCACAGCCCATTTTTTATGCACAACCTAACATAAAGCCCATGAAAAAACCTTTGATTGGTTCCAATTTAAATGTTACTCACCAGTGTTGTTCATTTCTTTAATAGAAAGGATGCACCCGATCTTTCATCTGGGAAACTAGTCAAAATTCATCAATCCACGAAGGAATTACATTTCAAAGGACAACATGGCCATGGCATGTAATCTCTGTGGTTACTGGTGATAATAATCCTGTGGTTGTTGTCATGGATCAGCTGCAGCAGAGTCTTGACAGTAAAAGTTGCACTATATATCCAAATGGCCATATTTTTTTTTTTTTTGCAACTTCGAATTCATCCCATGAAAATTATTAACTGAACTGACAGAAAAGTGTGCAGTCCACAAGCTGTGCTGCTGCAGGTGATCGCTGCATTAAATTAAATTTATTATTTCCATTATCAATATTCATCCAGTTGTAAGCTGTAGAGTTGCCACAGGACGCTTCATCAGCCTACGTCAGCTGCCAGGACTGCTATCATAACATAAGCATAGTGGTTTCATAGGTGCAGTTGACTGCTTAAACTAAACTTTACCCGAAAGTTTGACTCTTAAAACCCACATGTGCCAACACGGAACCATCAACATCTCGCCTCAAATTGCATTAAAAGTGACATTCGTGTCTTATTTCGTTCGTATTATAACTTTTAAAGCAATTCTCGGACTTTCTGTCCGCCATCTTGGTTTGTTTTGGCTGCCGTGAGACGCGCATGCGCGCAGGTTTGCATTACATCATTAACAGCTGAGCATTACATAAGCGTCACTTTTTGGCAGAGCGGCACAACTCGGCAGAACACCGGAACCCGCCCCCACTGGGTGCAGCCTATATGTGCGCAAAATGTACTTTCTTTAAAAAATGTTTTGTGGTGCAGTTTATAACCAGGTGCGCTTTATTGTCCAGAAAGTACAATAATAAGACTACTTTGGCTATAAATACAATTTTTGTAACATTTTCCACAATATTATAATGACTGAATAGTCATGTATAGATTTGATCATGGTGTGTTGGAGACAATACGGCTGAAGACTTGGATGTTGGAGTTGGTTTCTATGTCATATGTGTTTAGGTCAGGGGTCTCTAACCTGCTGCTCAGGAGATACCAGAACTCACTAACCCCTTTCAGGTAGCCCCCCCAAAGAATTAAAATATTTAACACATTGCATTGCACTACAACAACTTTCATGAATGCAGGGAAACTGTGAAGTATCCTGGTATATTGTGCATGTGTGTTCTCCATGATTTGCTGTTGTTATTGTACAGATAGATAGATAGATAGATACTTTATTGATCCCAGTAGGAGAAATTCAGGTGTCCAGTAGCAGCAAAATTGATCATTCTAAAAAGCTAATAATAGTGTTAATCAGCCATAGGCCTTCAGGTCACAGCAGCAAAGACTGAGTGGTCTCTGGGTGGGGTAGGATGGGTCACTGTAGCAGAGGTGGAGTAGCCACTGGGTGGAGCAGGACGTGTCACAGAAGTACATACCAGTGTTTTGTCTAAGGACACAATGACAGTTTGGCACCTGGTGTTCCCAGAAGTCTACCATCACAGTACTAACCAGGCCCTGCCTTGCACAGCTTCAGAAGTCTGATGGGAAGTAGGCAAAATGGGATAAAGACAGCATGACTTCAAGGACAGGATAATGCACAAAAGGATTGACCACTAGATTGTTCAGAGAAGTCTCTTTCGTAGAAAGAATTTACACTTTGTATAGTCCTCCAATATCAATTATGAAAAGTCTTGATATTTGACACATAAATTAGATTGGGATGATAGCTGTCACTGTATGGAGTTTCTCCCTGTGTCGGTTTCTGGTTTTAGAGTATAGGATATGCAGCCCTTTTTAGTTTTCTGTTATTGTGAATGCTAATGAAACAGGTCATCACAGCATCTCCATTCCTGAGGCTGAGCCCCAGTCATTCCACACATTTCTTTCAGTCTCGGATTCCCATTTGCGGTAATAGCCCTGTATGCACGGACAAAATTAATTTACTTATCAAAGGCAATGGAGAGTAAACAAGCCAGAATATGCGACGGTGAAGAGACAATCACACAGACACAATGCATTCAGAGTAATTAGAAGAAGTTGAGTGCCAGACAAACATGGGAAGCACAAATGTGATTCTCGAAAAGCCTCTCTGAAAGCCAGTCAGCCTGCCACAGCTCCGAGTCAATAGTTGCAGTCTGTGAAATCGTGTGAAGAATCAGTACAACCTCCAGATAAACAAATCAGCATGTCCAACTCATGAGCCTGTCGCATTTCCAGGGAGTGCGTCTCTGTGATAAAGTCCTACGACAAATGTGAAGCTAATGTATCAAAGACAGTGTCACGCTCCTCTCTCAATACCAGACATCCAGCCGAGGAACTTGTGGGGTGTTAAATGCCATGACGCTCCAGGCTTGAACAACAAATAGCCACCTCTTTGCCGGATGAGACACATGCTAATAATATATCGTCAATGTAAAGGTTATGGTGTCAAAGGCAAAATGTCTCAAGACAGTTTTTTGATTTTTGTTCAGGTTTGCCTAAGGAAACAGCAAAACTTGACCAGATTGGAGTTTGCATCAAAGGTGTTGCTATGAATTATGTGCAATTGTGTTGAATTGGTAAATGTGCTGCAGCCAAAAGGGGAAGTGATTGAAAATTAGGCTATTACACTGCCTCACATCAAGTGCTTGTATCTCATATCAAGTACTTGTACTTTTAGTTTCAAGAGGATGTTGGCATGTACAAAAAACAGGCTGATTTCAGAGTTTTTCATTCATTAGACACATAATGAAAGATTTACGATGGATGATATAGGCTGGGTTAGGGTAAGATCATTTTAACAATATAGAAACGACAAGATAATGGGTTTTGAAGATGAAATATGAGCTCACTCTTCTGCTGCCTTCACTCACACCACAGCACTTCACGGAGAGGCCCCTGGGGATCTCCGAGTCTGATACCTGCAGACTGACGCTGAACACCAGGAGCAATGGGACCATGGTTGCGCTCCATTAACTTACAGAGCCATGTCACTGCTGTGTGGGCTTCAACAGCACACCAAAAAAAAAAAAAAAAAATAGTAGTATAGACAGTAGATAGGAGTGGACTTAGTAAACATAGCTGGCTTTTAGTTGATTAGAGCCATATTTTACCACACTCCCAAGCCAAATTCATTTATAGCAACTTCTTAGCAGCCAAAAAGCCAACCAGGAGCGAGGGTTAGGGTTAGTGACGTCTGATGAAGATGCATGTACACAATGCCTTGAAATGCCCGTTTCTCATTACATTTGTCCTGTAATGCCATCCATCCATTTTCTTCCCCTCTGTCAGTGAGAGCATAGACTTGATCTTGGCATCAGTGAGAGGAGTGGGTTTTGTGGAGGGATCAAACCGACAACTTTCAGACTCAAAGGCCGATGCTCTGCCGACTGAGCCATCGTCGCCCCCATTGTCCAGTAATATATATTAGGGCTGGGCGGTATAAACGGTATAAGCGGTAGACGGTATAAATTTGGCCCACGGTAGAGATTTTTGTTATACCGGCATATTGCGATAGGTCATTATGTCATTAAATTGCGCAGGCTCTGACGCCAGCAGAAAGGACCAAAACAAACCGGCATTCAGCAGCATTAGCCTAGCATTAGCCTAGCACTATTGGACACCACTGGAAACAACGAACAACAGCACGGCATTCACACCGTGTTTCTGTCTCTGTATTGTTGTCACAGCGGCCCCAGCAGAGGTAAATACACACACAGTAATCACAGTTTAAGAGTCTACCTTTTGGCCAATCAGTGTCAAAGGGGCGTAGGCTCGAAGCGCCAGCGTGTGCCGTGTCCGCAGCATCACAGCAGAAGTTTGGGAAAGTTAGCGTCAGATTCGGACCTCCGCGGTCAATATCTCACGAAAGCTACTTTGTTAAACAAAATTATTTGTGCCAAAATGACCATTTACATCAATTGTTCAAATCCAATGCCCTGTTTTAATGAACATAAAATCCATTGAATCATCCAGTTCACTGCAAGGGCAAAGAAAAGCGCTTAGGGAGCGTCAACAAATGGCAAGACCAGCTTTGTAAACGAACAGCTTTTACTGAAGTCATGTACCTGCACAAAACTCTCAGACACTATAAATAATGACCATGTCAAACTCCTACAGACTTTGATTTCAACATTTGTGAGTTTTTTATATTTTAAATGAATGCATATGTTTTTCTTTTTAAAAATTGCTTTTACAGTGAATGGTATTTACTGTAACATACATAAATAATGTATGTTATTTGTCTCTTTATTCGTCTCACAACTGATTTTCTAACTCAAAAAATATATATATTAGATTCTAATATATAAATAATTAACAATCTTGACTATTTTATGCAAGAACCTGCTAGACCTATATTGAAATTCACACACCAAATTATACCGCGATATATACCGTCTACCGTCTATGACCCAAATTATACCGCGATATGAATTTTAGGCCATATCGCCCACCCCTAATATATATATATATTTTTTTTTTATTAACAAAGAACACCTCTCTGTGTTATAGAGAAATTGAATGCCCGACCTCAAACAAAATTAAACCAGAACAGAGCCCGTGAGAGGCACTTGATAAAACTCTAACAAAGTAATGTCCCCAGTGTGGCCTGTTGAATAGGTAAATGGTGCTACAGTTTCTGAGGTGGTGAGGTCAATGGAGACTCACATAACCGCAGCGACAGTGATGTGCTGTCTTTATTACAGCTGCTGTCAGCCTGTCCGCCCTTTGATTTGATCAGCACCGTGATAAGCAGAGCCCCCCATCCTTCACTGTCACCGCCGCAAACAACGCACGCCGTACCTTCCACTTGAGGAATGACCACATGCAGTAGCTCCAAAAGTAACGCCGTGAGAGCTGCAGTTAAGTGAGAACATGTGAAGCAATCTCAGAAAGAGCACAGGAGGTGAGACAGTTTGCGTGATCGTTGTGCTGATGACGTGGATCGGGAACCGTCAGGGTAATTTAATGTACATGCCTTTTACGCATCCTGAGAAATGTCTAAAGTGATGTCTTATATTTACTATGGTGAACAAACCAAATGTATCACTGGAAATGCTGTTTTGGAGATAACAAAATGTAAATATTGAGGGGATCATAGTTCAATTTATCATAACAATTTACTGATTATGCAACACTGACATCTACCCACTGTAGGACAGATAATCTTAATCTTTAATAATAGGCAAAAATGTACTCATAATTAAAGTTCTGTAAGTTTCTGTATATTTCTGTTTTTTCATTTCACAGTAAGATAATTAAATCCCATACATTATACAGCTTTATAAGATTACAGATATTGTTAAAAATGACAGATTTTTCTAACTACAGAGCATGCAGAGAACACATCCCTCTCCAAGGCCATGAATCGTCCTGAGATTTTAATGCAGTTTTCTTACCATCACATCCCATGTACACAACAAATATCAGCTCAATCCGTCCAGTAGTTTTTGCACAATCCTGCCTGCAGACACACACATGATCAAGACACACACACACACACACACACACACACACATACACACACACCTAAATGTAACGAACTGCTTTTATCCTATATGGTCATTTTTTCTATTTGGCAATTATTATCTAATGTGGGCCAGATACGTATAACTGACTGCTTTGTCTAGCCTCTTTTACAATAAGTCGACCAATCCATTAAAAGTCTCATGTCGATCCATATCAGTCTTATAACATGCCAAAGCTGATCTTGGTACACGACAATGCATCGAAAGAGAACAGATGGCAAAATGCAATCATTAAAACCCAGTATTGTCCACTTTCACAACACAGAAAAGCAAGAAAACACAAAAGGTTGTATTTTTCTTGGACAGAGCTGCCAGGCCTCCACTGAGGATAGACACAATTCACACTATTTATCAGAGGGTCTCATGGCGGCTGACATCACCATTTCACCAAACACAGAAAATGCACAGGCAAACATGCCAAACACTCTTTTCCTGTGGGTAAAAACACTTCCCTGAATCACTGAAGAGCTGCTAGACCAATATTGTGCTCACTCCTGTCCTGCCCTTGCTTTTTATAGCCGACCTTAAGCGGCTAAACAAAAATATAATTTCCGGGAAGCACTTGTTTGTGCATGTTGCTTCTAACACTTCCAGACAAAGTCGACCTGTCCCAACATCCCATCACAATTAAGGATACGGCATTGGGTCGCATCATTCTGTTACATCCTGTTATGTACTAGTACTGAAACTAGTTACATGGATCTTAATATTTTTGTGGCTTGAAACTTAATTAATCATGTCAAGTAAAAACAGTAGTTGTGTTGCTGTGGTCAAAGAAACCCGAGGGAAGCAATGATATCCCGGCTTATAAATGCTCTGAAAGAGGTAAAACAGTAAAACGCTGAGTAAAAAGCTGATTTTAAAAACGAATGTCCCTTTTAAAGAAAATAATGCCACATCCACTGATCAGCAGCCAGCGTGCCTTAGTATAAAAGCCAAAGCCTGTGAGAGTGTCCAGTTGAATGGAGGTGACAAAGGGTTAACACTGGACTGGAGTCATATCTACTCACTCTTAAGACCGTCAGAGCTTTCAGGAGATGAGCCATTGATTCCCCTCTGGGCCAATGCACAACTGCACCCTACACCAGGACAGTCACGCAGCCCTGATCATCACCTGCGTACGAGGATTGGGGCAGAAAAAAAGAAGAAAAAAAGAAAATGCTATTGTGTTTCATTGTGGTCCTATGCAAACAATTACAGCAGCACTTAAAGGAGAAGTACTATGCATCATTTCTGAATGTTATTTGCTTTACAATTTGCTTTATCAATTCAAATGACACAATGTGAATTAATATCTAATAGCTCTACTTGTTTCGGCTAATGGAGATCAAATAAATACAAATATTTTGAGTAGAATACATGTGGTAAAACAAGTGTGAATGGTAACTCTCTATGCTACCACCAGAGGGAGGAGTTGTATTTGTATTGTTTTTTTCGTAAAAAAAATGGAAACAACCAGCTGCAAACTCACCCATGCGATTGTAAAGCATGTAAAATTACCTGAGAACTAATTTATGGGCATTTATGGGTAACCACACAGTGACCTTATAAACAGTTATTTACGAAACTATAATATAAACTCAATATGTTCTATCAATCTCCTTTAGGTTTACTTTATTATTCACTTTTGCATATTACCCAAAGACTGTAGAAAATACAATCTTACTTTCCATTCTTCTCTCTGCTTTTGTGAATGTCTCTGTAAGTTTTTTCTCCTGAAGGACGTGGAGTTCATCTGTGGAGAAAGCAGAGACACTGTGGCATTCAAATTGATTAAGTGCTTTATGCAACAGTCTGTCTGCTTTGCTAGATGTACAACAAGAGCCACAAAAGAGAAATAACATGCTTTACTTCACGGGCGTTTGCCAAAAACAAGGAGACAAGCAGATTATATCAAGCCTCCACTGCTACGTGTCCAAATAAGACAAATGTGCAGAGTACAAGAATCAATCACACTGATGTTTCCGGGAATTTACACATTTTAACTTCAGCGAATTAGCTTTTTGTCTTTTCAAATCACAGTATGCTAATGTTGCACTAATGTTATCATGTTGTCAAATATAGCTTTTTAAAAACAGTTTTTTATGACAGCAGAGCATGTTAAAGGGACAGTATGTAATTTGTGTTCTTTGTGGTCTAATAAAGTAATCACGATTACAATCAAGCTTTTGGATTGTTTCTCTGCCTGTGACACACGTAGCTTCTGAAATGTCTTAATCTTCAAAGGAATCCAGTTCACATAGAAAAGGTACAAGCTCTTTGTGTTGTGTATGACTACTTATTTTTGTATCTATTTTCACTTAAACAAATGTGCGTTGCAAACTCACACAAACACACGGTGGCTGGGGGCGGCACGGTGGCCCAGGCGCTGTACTACGGCAACCACTGCTCCTGACGTAAGCCCTAGTGGCATCAGGATGGGTCAAATGCAGAGGATGAACTGCAAGTACACACACACACACACACACACACACACACACACACACACACACACACACACACACACACACACACACACACACACACACACACACACACACACACACACACACACACACACACACACACACACACACACACACACACAAACAAACTGGCAACCCTGCTGATTGATGAACCTGATTTGACATCATGTTCATTTTATTTTTAATTAAGAATAAATAAATAAATAAAAAACAGAAACATGATTTGTAGATGTTGAACATTTTTTTGGAAAAATCGTTTTAACCTCATTAGCTCTATTTTTAATCTGCATTTTTAGCGTAGGTTTTTATTGTCTGTTAATGTTTTTTATAGACTTTATGGTCATTTTTTACTTTTAATACAATGGTCCTTTTTAAACCAGATCAGATTTTTCCATTCACCTCCGACACAATAATAAAACACACTCACAGAAGCCATTGGTCCATAGCTGAACATTCACAGTGAATAATAATATAGCAACACATTGTAACTCTTGAACTCTTGATAATGTCTTTGTGTTCTACAAAAAGCGTTCGTGATTCAACAAGAAAACACAGTTTATAAATAAAATCGGTGAAACAGCATTTAACATTTGAATAATGACAGTAAAGCAATCGAGAAAACAAAGTAACCCTGGACCACGGCTGCCACGCCTTTACCATTTTTTACCCAAGGACATTTTTTTACATTGCATCTTAGTCATCAACAACTCAGCTTCGGTCGACCATCTTCATGTGCGCTCGCCTTCCCTTTCATTGCATTTACTTTTCCCTGTTGAGAGGTGTCTGTACATCTGCCACATTCACTTTGGGGAGCAATAATCAGACACGACACCTAATGACAGACCTAACGACAACATGTTGGATTGAATCAGAAGGGGAACACATGGCGCTGGGTTACCACACTTTTCTCTGCACAAGAAACACACCAGGGACTTTTAAACGTTTGTCAGATTTCTTTTCTGATCTTTCACCACCAGCGTACACATCATAACAAAACAATTACGTTGCATATGTTTATACAGCCTTCAAGAGAGTCATAAATACGATCACACCTCATATACTGAATGAGACCCTCAAAAACCACACAAGAATAACAATTACCGTCTTAAAACCAATAGAACACATGTGCATTTCAAAGCATCTGGATACAGAGAGCCACATCTGAGCGTTTGAGTGTAATGTTTAACATCTGATCTCACACCGCCTCAAGTTTACAGACTTAAGCTTTCCGAACAAGTAGTGAGTACATAATAAACATGAAGCTGCCAAATCTAAGAAATAACAGTAAGTGAATGGGATAATCACAAACATTCACTTCTAACATATGAACATTAACCATGTGGGTAAGAAGTTTTGTGTTATCATAACTATGTATCCACCATGTGTTTTGTGCGTCCCTCCACACAATAATACCAGACCAGAGTGTTCATAAATCATCAACATCACAATGCACTGACGGTATAATAGAGACATCTGGGAATCTGATTCCCAATTTTATCATACCGCCATTTGCTGTTCTGTACGGGCAGTAAATCACAGCTGATTGAGTCTCACATTGAGCGTGTTGAGCCGATGTAAAAGTAAACCCTCCCGCGCTTTGAAAACCAACACTGAAATTATACTTCTGGGACATGAACGCCTCGGTTTCAATGTACGTCACAGTCGGTCAATTAACCTCCGCTTCTGTAGCATCATTCTTTACTATAATTAGACCGAGAGATGCAGCGATGGCTTTAGTGAGAGAGTAAACAGAGCTGGATAATAGCTGCTTTATCAACTGTTATGAAACTGTCAACATTTGCATTTCTATTTCTGCAGCGTCAGAACATGTCAGAGTGACTATAGAGTCGGGTAATAGCTTTGGAGGGTTACAGCCTGATACAGCCTCACCTGACACAGGGGGCAGGTCACTCTGCTGTAGTTAAACATCTAATGAAAAAGATAGAACATTCCTATGCAGTTACAGACTGCTGAAGTAATATACTGTATGCCTGTGTGAATGTTTGATGAGAGACATTTTATTTAACCGACTGGTTGTC
Organism: Knipowitschia caucasica; assembly: GCA_964034765.1. Taxonomy (NCBI): domain Eukaryota; kingdom Metazoa; phylum Chordata; class Actinopteri; order Gobiiformes; family Gobiidae; genus Knipowitschia; species Knipowitschia caucasica. Next base: position 9,532,662 of record OZ035827.1, on the reverse strand, counting down.
TTTGGAAAACCATGAGGCAAATGGAGGATGAATCTTTCAGACACGTTGCCCTTTTCGAGAGAGGTATAACACTTATCTTACACAACAGAGTTGGAGTCACCAGGAAGAGAGAAATCAAACTGTCAGTAATAGTGCAAAAAGCAAAGGTGCACCGCTAACAACAACTCCAAACCCCAAAATGGACCATGTCAAAGTGAGCCAAATTACCTGCAACTTTCTTGTCAACCTTTTACAAAGCCAACATCCAACATGTTACGGCCCTTCGTGTTTTTTTGCCCTTATTGCCAATGTCTGCTTCCTGCGTCAGCCCGCGATCTACTTCATCTGCATTTTTCCCTCAGAGAAAACGGTTTGGAACACACAAAAAAACATGCGATAATTCATTTTACTGTTACACACATTGTACTGTCACAGCCATCCATCCATCTTCTTCCCCTTAATCCATTTCTGAGCTGCACCCAATCCAATGAGCCTCTCTCCTGTAGGTGGTGAGTCAACAGAAGGAAGCCAGCTCTGTTGATGAAAGCGTAGCCTTGATCTTTCAGCGGGGGCTTCAGGTTAAGTGGAGTTAAGGGTCTTGCCCAAGGACACAACAACAGCAGATATCAGTGGGAGTTGCTGGAGAGGGTTGTGGTTGTGGTTATCTCAAACCAACGCTCTACCAACTGAGCCATTAACGCCCCTGTTGTTACAGCCACAATTCATAAAATGAATCTTAAATTTCATTAAATGAGAGTAATGATAGATTAAGATGCTATGGGCTAGGGCAGCTCCAGTGGCCATTTTGTGATTGTTAGAATGTCAATTTTTTACATTTAAATCCACCAAACGATTCACATTGATGTGCTTGTGACAAGTAACACGTAACATCTGCTCAACCTTTGCCTGCATCGTGACTTTGGAATTGAAGAACTGATCCAGTGAGGTCGAAATTGTTTACGTTTCAGGCTGTGGATCTAATCCATTTAAGGAAGAAGGTTTGTTAGCTATGGTTCCAGCATGTCAATTCAGGACAAAGTACTGTATAACTAGTCAGAAGTGACATAAGTGTTCAATCAGACTGCAACAATGGCAGTGGGGGCCAATGTATTCTGAAAAAAACCAAAACAAATTATAGTACTAGATTCAATCAAGCTCCGTAAGATAAAGCCTAGTTGGTATTGGTATCCCGATCAGCAAGGACTGAACATAAAGTACTCATAGGCCTGCAGGTTTTGGTTTTGGAAAAAGCATCCCTAAAACACAGTAAAGAAACACAAACAAAAATCAAAAGGTTTTCATTGTTCTGTTATATGCACATTGACTGCAGCGTGCTAACTTCTACAAACGTCTTTTTTTTCTTGATAATATTCGAACTATGATACGAGGGGCAGTATCAAAATTGCCCGATGATCAAAACATTTCAGAAATAAGGTAGAGTAAAGTGCCGCCCTGTTGGCCTGAGTTCTTGAGTCACAGCGTGTCTGCTGCAGCTGGATGTTGGGTACTAGGTTACTATGCCCTCCACAATATTATTTAATCTCTTATCGCTACATAATGCTTTCTGCAAGTTTCTATGGTGATTATGGTGTGATTTATTACTGATGCTGCTCCTATTTCTCCTCAGCTTTAGAAACTCTGGCAGCTCCTCCAATGTTTCAGCTCCATCAGAAATCACTGAGTTCCCAAAGTCAATTATAAAAGAAAAACAACTACACAAAGAAATAGTTCATTTTGTCCTTGCTCAGACCTCAGGGCACATTATGCTAAACTCACTTTTTAGCCTTGTTGACAGTGTTCCATTGTCATTGTCAAATTTTCACATTTCTGCCCCTTTCTCATACTGTGATTATTCAGACGGTTATTTTTCAGGATCCAATGTTCAGGTCAAAAAGTGTTTCATAGCTACAGTATGTTTCAACACATTCTCAGCTGGCTGCAAGGCAAATATACATCTGATATTCTGCTTCTCTGATCAGGAGGAATGAATGTGTTTTTAAGTAAAGGTAAAATCCAAAATGTCATTAAAACAGTTTTTACTCTGTTATCGTCTTACTCTTTATTTTATATTTTAATGCCTGGTATTGTTTCTATATTTTTTTGTTATGCACTTTGAGTTGCCTTGTGTAAGAACTGTGCTAACCAAATAAACTTGCCTAGTGCGTTTTTTACGGTTGCAGTTCCTGTGATTGAACAGTTTGATTTAGTTTGAATTGAATTGAATTGAATTGAACGTATCTATCCACTTCCATTGGTCCGTTGCTCTGTCTAAATCTGGGTGTTGTAGCAGTTTTGTCCGTGGTGGTTTCTCCAGATTTAGTCCAATCCAGGATTTAACAAAAGCGACACGATGCTCAGGCTTTGGGGTAAACTCCACTAAGACCCAAGTCTCCGCAGCACATGGTCTGTAGACACATGGTCTGTAGACACAGAGCGGGTTGGATCTGATTCAAACACCATGAAACATCTGCTGGATGAGGCAACACTTACTATGATTACTATTGCTACAAGTTACTATAATTACTATTACTAACATTGCTATCACTACGACTAATGCTATTACTGTCACTATTATGACTGTTATTATTATTAAAGTTACTACTAGTACTCTTATTACTATTACTGTTATTACTACTACTGTTATTACTACTATTGTTGTTACTACTATAAAGTTACTACTACTCCTTTTAAAGTTACTACTAATACTGCTATCACTGTTACTATACTAAACTGTAAATTCAGACCTTGTTGTCAGAGGTAACGTCTCTCAGAAGCAATCTTATTGGTCTAACTCTAATACATTTCAAACTCATGCATTGATAATAAGACTCCAATGGGGGTTTCCATGGCGTGTTATACTTCATTTTACAACTTATTTTCAATCACATAAATTGTATTCTATCAGTGTCAGTATCAAACCTTCTTACCTTTGTTTTGGTTCCATTCAATAATAACTTTGTAGCCTATATAAATTATCTTTTGGTCAAAATACCTCCATAATGTCAACAAACATAACTTCAGAAGGAAAACAAAAAATGAACTGAGAAAACAACAGGAGCCTTAGTAGAAAAGTATTGCCTCAAATAAGTGTGCGAAACTCTGAACAGCCGATGGGAAGCAGTAGAAACTAGAAGTTTACACACTCTGTAAAATGCTTAAAGCTGCACTAACTGACTTTGGGATTTTGAAGCCGTGGACTCGCTGGCCTCTCTCTTTCTGCTCCCCTCCCCGCACCCACAAAGCTATCGCCCCCCACACACACACAGTGTTGTTCACGGAGCTAGCGTCTCCCAATATGGATAATACATGGACATGGATTTGCACGTGGATGGCGTGACCATAGAACGATAGAACCAGGAAGCACGGAGGAACAGGACTTTCTTTGGGATGGCTGTTTCTCTGTGTAAGCAGTAACCCGTGACGAAGACGAGGAAGTTTCAGGTTAGCTCCGCGGCTTGTTGTGCTAACTCAGCCGTCTATGCTAACAGGGACCTGTAGATTTATCACGAAAGTGGGGGCCAGTGGTCCGTTGTGATTGGTTACAATCTGCAACCCGAAACACATTCTCTTCCTTGTTTCATCAAAACTCAAACAAAAATATAATGTCACGCCAGGACAAATCTGAGCTGCTTTTTCTTCAAAAGGACGTATATCCCAATACACTACATGGAAATGGATAGGATTTTTGTAATGAATACAAAAATAAAGTCAGTTAGTGCAGCTTTAAATTGTGTTACTTATTGTCAGATAATGAATGTCCGGCATTTCAGAAACTAACATAATAAATCAGAAGAATCTAAATATTGTACTATTGAGCAAAACTGAATGCATTTTTGATGTATTTGTTTGATATGGACATAACAGTTCCACATCAGATGCCTTTAGAGCTGAACCAAGACCATTCTAATTTTCAACCCTCAACTTCACTTCACAATTATTTCTTCACAAAAATAGAACAATTATTACAGGTATTTGATTGTATATGTCAACTTTGGTTTATTCTGTTTGGACAATGTACGACAACAGTGTGGTTCGTAGGCTTTTGATTATTTTCGGCTTTTCTTTCAAACCTGCACAGCACATATTTTTACGTGTATCAATAAAACATACATTATTATATGAGTCGTGATTAAAACACACAAACACCAACATGGAGAAAAGCGCAGCATCGCTTAAACTATTACATAATGTTGCTTTACCAGGATATTAATTTCTTTTTCTGAACGGAATTATGCGGCTATGATATTTTTGGATGTGCAATTTGAGCGGCATTACTTAATACTGAGCTATGATAATAACACGGCCTCGGTGTGCTTCTGCCGCGGAGAGAGAATGAGAGAATATGAATCTTGTCTTTAAACCCATTAAGCGCTCATATATAACAAGGCGAAAGTGTACTGTAGATGTAGCCGGGACAGTCTGCAATAAATCTAACGCAGCTTTGATCATCCCCAGCACAAAACACACTTGATATGTTCTCCCGACGACAGACCGCAGAAACAAATTGGGAAATAATTGTCAGCTCTGAAACCTGGCATGTCTAAGTAAGCATATGGGCCACTGCATCAAAACACGGCTTTACTGGTGCTTTTATTCTGACTGCAGCTGTGTGTCTGTCCTGCACTAACATTACATTGTCTAATTACCTAAATACAGCAGTTGTCATGTACAATGTTCACAATCAGAATGTCCCTAAATGCATCCAGGAAAGGTTCAACACCAGAGAATCAAATTATAATCTTAGAGGAACTGACATTTACCAAAGGGTCACTGCCAGGACCAAAGCAAAGTGTAGATGTGTCTCAGTTAGAGGAGTTGCTGTCTGGAATGGTCTGGATGAGTCACTAAAGAAAACTACATCCATCAAGATTTTCAAAAATGTCCTTAAAATTCATGTTATAAATAAATATAGAGAATTAGAATAAATAAATAATATTAAAGCAATTATCAACATGATTATTATTATTATTATTACCATTATAATATTGTTTATATCATCAAAACAATTTGTATGAATCCTCATTTACCTACATGTCTTTTCTGCAAAAATATAGATATGTATTTTCTATTGTTTTTCCATGCTGAAAGCTAATTGTTGCTGTTTTAGTTGTTCTGGTTATAGTAAGCTATAGTAGGGTTAGGCTTCTATAAGTGTTTCACTTCAGCCTAAACCCTTTCAGTCAACTTTACTTTTTACTTAATTTTTTTTCAAATGATCTGTATTGTCTGAGTTGTGAAAAAGTGACTGAACAAATAAACTACTACTACTACTACTAATTGAGGGATTTTCTAGCAGAAAAAAATCAGAGCTTCATTTAGCTTGACTCAGGGGGGGACCTTTAATTTCCTTGTTAGTCCCAATAAAACGAGTTTAACGTGTCAAACAATATTCAAGTTTTAAAAAAGGTACAAAGTCATTCGTTTTGATAAATATTTTTGTGAAGCATGTTAAAAACTTCAAAGTGCTAGATTGCAAAGGGTAAAGGAAGATATTATTTATTTAGTAAAATCAGAGTTGTAGGCAGGGGTGGGATTACATACTCATATTTTGGACATTGATTGTTTATTTATTTCGCATAATCAACGTACAATTACATGGCTTTTGTTTTGTTTTCTCATCTCAAATGTCCAAATAGAACATTAATTCAATCATTCGTTCGTTAAGAGCCTTTTTTATTACTGACTCTAGATCTGTCGATTCATTTACACTATCCCTCTATGAGCAAACTAGATAAATATCAAACATGCAGTTTACATAACTGAAGGCAGCATCGACAAAACCACGTACAGCCTTTAAAACCTTGGTCCTCAGATTTTATGGTAAAAATAAAATGACACTTGAAAACCAATAACATTTTCCAAAGCTAAATGACCTCTTTTTAGTGTTTGAAGAATAATTTTGGAACTATTATTATTTGGCCTCTACTGTTTTAAGGCCTTGAAAATCATCAATTGGACTCTGAGAAGTATTTTAATAGAACTCGTGAGTGAGGTATGACCAAACCTTCATACTTTTTCATGATGATTTTACAGGGTATTTTTAGTGAATGTATTTGTATGAACTGTATTTTTTTTTACTTCTCACCTCCTATCCACTCCTGTACGATCCTGTTTTCTTTTTACATAACACGTTTGTCTAAACTGTTCAAAGAGCTGGGGATTGTTGATGATCATGTTGGTATAGTCCATATAATATTACTTTGTTTAATGTCTTGTTCAAAACACCCTCAGGTTTCACAGTGTTTATTTTTATTTTCAGGAGGACACCAAGACTCCCTGCCTTCAAAAGCACTGAAGGCTTATCTGCTGAAGACACATGGGCTGTTGATATTCAAGGCCTGTCTCATTAAATGGCCTCATGAGGACATAAATATACTTCCATACAAGAAACACAGTCTAAAGTCTAGTTACAATGATAGTATTCTCATTTTGTAAATCTACCATTCATTTGAGATCAAGTATGAATAACCTGTTTTTTTATTGTTATTTAAAATCCTGCATTATCCCTGACTTTGTTGTTTCAAATTTTCCCAAAAAAAGCAAAGCAGTAAGAAGCAAGAAGAATAATACCAAGTTTTGTCCAAAGATAGCAGTTTTTACACTACTGCTACTACTTATTTTTTATTTCTCCTTTTCTTTTTCTGTTCCTAAAAACTAGGTCTCAGGACGTTTTGTTTGTGTTTGAAAAGAATGAAAGGAAGAACTGAGGAGAACAGGGACCGGCCTCCTGCTGGGGCCCAGGGTCAGGACTACACATGTGAGACAGGCTTCAACTCTGACAATGTACAAATCCAGGTTGAAACCAGCTCTGTTTAGCTCTGCACAGAACTGAAGGACTGTTCTTCACTCTTTTTAAACATTTAATAGTTTCCTCCACCATTTGGTAGATCTCCTTTTCAATAAATAAATCTACTCGAAGCTTAGGACTGACATATTTGGGAAGCCTCCCTCACTTAGTTTTAGGCACTTTTACCATCAAACTGCATCTCAACCTACATCTCATTTGGTAAAGGCCCATGTTTGAAAATAAAATGGGTTACAAGATAAAAAAACTAATTACTTTTTATCATCAAAGCTCCTATATCTAAAAATTCTAAAAGGAAATAAATACATTGCTTTCTTTGTGATTATCCATGATGTGAATGCCTTGTATTTTTTTCTTGTTTTGTTAACCACTTTCCTTGTGTATGAATTGCGCCAATAAAAAACAACAAAAACAATGTGCCTTGGGTTTTCGTCCAGTCTATTTTAAAATTATCATGGAAATTCTCTTGGAAAAACATAAATCAAGAAGCTGGTCCCTCCACAAACTACTCCGTGCATCTTTAATATAAACAAAGCTAATACATGGTCTTATCCCCTATTTGCCTTTCATGATTCCATCTCTATATTTTCCTCGACGCCTTCTAAATCTCCTCTAACATTGCAGGCAACTTGATGTGGTGGCACCATGTTTGTCAAGATTAACACCTCTTTTCAATGCCATATTATCACAGACAGTGACGGTTAACCGAAACAATATGCTTTCTCACCTCAACATGTTGTTTGTCTGCTCCCACCGGCAACATGCACAATAAATAATTCACACTCCGTTCCGTCAAAGCCAACGGGACATTTATAGCAACGAATGGCGCCAGAGTGGGGCCTATAGAGGCACAGAAAAATCAGTGGCAAAACCTGGAGCAGAAAAAGCGCAGTGTAACAGATCTAGGCTTGGATTAGACCATTTATAATGCACTAGAGTGGATCTGTCAGCACGTGTATAATTTACTACAAGCAGTGGGGAGAGTAATAAAAGGTGCAGGTACAAGAAGGTACATTTAACACAAAGGATTTACTATCATCACGTTTTTGATACTCTAAATCGTATCAACTCAAACATTATTTGCAACACAATTCCTACACAAGGCAACCCAAGGTGCTTCAAAACAGCCCACGAACAAGCGAGAATCAAAAAGAGGTAAACAAAATATTAAAACATCCTACAAAAAAACGTATACAACTGTAAATGTATACAGAATATACAATAAGAAATAAAAACATTTCTGGTCCCAGCAGGAGGCCAGTCCCTGTGCTCCTCAGAGTCCCAGCAGGAGGTCAGTCCCTGTGCTCCTCAGAGTCCCAGCAGGAGGTCAGTCCCTGTGCTCCTCAGAGTCCCAGCAGGAGGCTAGTCCCTGTGCCCCTCAGAGTCCCAGTAGGAGGCTAGTCCCTGTGCTCCTCAGAGTCCCAGTAGGAGGCTAGTCCCTGTGCTCCTCAGAGTCCCAGTAGGAGGCCAGTTCCAGTGCTCCTCAGAGTCCCAGTAGGAGGAAAAAAGGAGACATGTTTGCATAAAGATTGCTTTTTCTGAATCTGTTTTGGCTTTTGCTTTGATGTCATTGTTAAGACCAATGTATTTTTGAACCTTCCATAATCACAACAACAATTGTCTTGAATGTTTTGCCAATAGCAGAAGATCGACACGAAGAATTTAAAGGGACCACTCCCTTTAAATCCCCAAAGGGTCGCACTCGCAGTCATTACAATTACAATCACACTTTTGATGCCAGAACCTTCCCTTCAGTGACACAAGCACGGGTTACTGATGGAATCCACCTGCTGGAGTTTAGTTAGAAACAGTACAAACCCTGTGTCTCTTACTTATGACTATTTATGTTTGTACTTATGTTTGTACCTGCTTGCACTTAAATATGTGGAGCTTTTCTAAGTTTGGGCTCACCACCTGCAGGAGGATCAGTGAGGGTCGGTGCTCTGTCTCAGCCTATCATGGGGGAATTGACTCAACTTTAAAAAATGATCAAACCAAAATACATCTGACTTTATTGCTTCACTCTTAATAAATTGTCATATTTGGAAACAAGTAATCAAACTATGCCATTTCTTAAGTAAGGTTTATTTATACAGTGCATTTTACAGACCAAGGTCACCCAAAGCACTTTACAATTGTTCAGAGTTTGTATAGTTTTGCCATTCTCTGCATACACGATGATGACGAGAGCGAGATGCCGAACTGAACCAGAGCGCCCGGAGGAAACTTATGCAGACACAGGGACTCAGAAAGGCACTGTTCCCGCCGGGATTCGAACCCAAGTGAGAATGCTATCCACTCAGCCACCGTGCTGCCCAAGATAGGTCAGGTATATTTTGATTATCCAATATCCCAGCCCTGCTTATAAACACATATCTTTACATCAATTTAACAGACAAATAACAATGGAACGAAATGTGCTTGGACGAAGCAAAATACTTTCTTGATTTCAACCCCATCCCACATGCCATGCTATAATAAAATCAAATTATAGGATCTACAGATGGTATATGACAAAACAAAACACAAACTTTCATACCTATTCTCTTGTCGATAATGTAATCATATTTCTATTTCTATTTTCTTATTCATGGATATTACATTTTTGTTGTGTGGACTATGTTTTTAAGCCACGTAAAGTTGCCGTCCATGTTCAGCCGCAGCGACGGCAGCGTTATAAAGTATTCCACTCGCAGCATTTGACTTTATGAGTCCTCTGTCCCTAACTGCCACTGACACACGTTCAAGAGTTGTGGGAACTGAAAAACATCTCGGGCCTTTTGTCTCAGCAGTGCGTTGGTCAGTCTGTGCTGATCGCTGACACATTCTCCTACTTGTCGATGACTCATGTGACAATAACACCCTGTAACTCGGGCCTTGAGGTTTCATAACGCAGTCCCTTCACTTTGCTCTGGTTTAAAGAAGACATATCATGCTTCTGCCTCTCTGACAATCTGTGACATGTGCCTAATCGTTATATATATATATATATATATGTTGTATATTTAATTCACAAAAAAAGGAAATAGACTTCTTTTTGTTCCCTCATTAAAAACTGACCTGGAGTTGTTTTGAAATCCATCCACAAACTTCTGGCACAAACGTGTAACTCCTCCCCTTTCTGTCTAAAAGCGTATGTCTCATGCCGCGTTCATGCGACCTCGGAAACTTAGAAATTCAGGCTTCCCACTCAGAAAAATGGGAATAAATGCGGCTGAACTTGGAAAGTCACCTGGTAAACTCGGGCTGGGTTAATGGTTCCTGAGTTATCACCTGTCAGGTTTAATGAAAGATTTATAGAGAGGTGTTTTTCTTTTATATTATTTAAAAAATGCTACGTTAAAAATACCATATACCAGGGGTCACCAACGCGGTGCCCGCGGGCACCAGGTCGCCCGTAAGGACCAGATGAGTCGCCCGCTGGCCTGTTCTAAAAATAGCTCAAATAGTAGCACTCAAGCCTAGTGCGCTGCGCGGAGCTTACGGAGGCGACGTGACGTCACTTGCGCAACGCGTGGATCACATCAAGGCCCTTACGTAGCCTGCCACGCACCCTCGAATACTACGCGGCCAACGCCGCAGACAAGCTCCGCTGTGATTGGTCCGTGTGTGAGAGGAGCTCCGCTGTGATTGGTCCGTGTGTGTGTTTTGGACGGAAGCATGGAGCGGCTGCAGGGAGCACGGACGAGGCACTTCGGAGCAGACCGCTTTGTGCTTCGAAGGAACCGAAGGAAAAGTAGTTTGGTCTCATGGCAGAGCCTGATATAACTTATAAACTGTGCAGTTGTTTCTTTTGCACTGTTCCTGTCTTGTTTGCGTTGTAGCTTATCGCGTCTGTTGCATTCCTACTGCACTTATAGTTCGTGTTTTTCTCAGATATTTACCACTTATTGATTATCTGTTTGTGCTGAATACACTTTAATAATAACTATGTTTCCAACAAGAACTGTGTCTTTATTCACAACATCAGAGTTAAATGAGTTGAAACGATGAGTTTAGAACTGTCACATAAACCTACAGTAGAAACAAATGTAATGATCTCAAACAGCTTCACTGTTGTTTTTGTTCTGAAGAGGAGAAAGTAGCAGCGTAAATGGGACTGCTTTGGTTTCTAAACTCCTGTGAGATCACCATCACGTGTGACGAGAGTTGACTTTTGTATTTTACATGAGTTATTATTTGTATAAACATGGTGCAAAGTTATTCATGATTTGTTAAAAAATGTTAGTGGCTAGTTGGTTAAAATGGGATATTGTGATTTCACAAGAAGTGATCGTTTGAAAATGTTCAATTTGAAAAATGTTGCATATTGATATTTATCTGTTTCTATATATATTTATTGTGAGAAATCGTTAAGATGATCAGTGTTTCCACAAAGATAAATATAATTAATTATTAATATGAACAGAGTTAAAAGTAAATTGAGCAAATTGGCTTTTTCTGGCAATTTATGTAATTGTGTAACAAACTGGTAGCCCTTCGCATTAATCAGTACCGGAGAAGTAGCTCTTGGTTTCAAAAAGGTTGGTGACCCCTGCCATATACCATACCATAAAAGCCCAAAATACATTATTATTATTCCTTTAGGAAGTCCACTTTAAACTCTTGATAAAAAATAAAAATATTACATACTGCCCAGTTAAAACCGTCATCAAGAGCTTCATTTTAGACATTTACAAACTTTTCGTATTTTCTATCTTTCATTACAACCCTAAAACATATTTAAGCCCAAAATCTATCATTTTATTTTGTGTGTGTGTGTGTGAGCCAACATGCACTTGTATGCAATCAGTGATAATCCATGTGTACAGTAGTAACGCTATCATAATATCATCAATCAATATTGACAATATACACAATTAAGACAACACAATGCGCCTCACGACCCATACCACATCAGAAATCCTCAACATTAAAACACACATACATATATATATTTAATAACACATTATAATGCAGGTGAAACTCAGAAAACTTGACTTCTGTAATTTAACTTGTAAAAAAGACAAAATCCTTACAGGCAAGTATTAAATGAACACACACTAATAAAACAATGTTGAGGGTATAGGATTGTGACACGGAAAACCCCAGATGAAAAATCATCTGATCACGTCTCCTTTAACACGTGCCCAGTAGTAACTGAGTCATTATAAAACTTCACAGTGTTGTTATTGTTGGTTTGTTTTTGCACAGAGCGTCCTCACTTTCCCCCACAGTCTTGATAAGAATCCATGTTAATGCGTGTTTAGCAGATTGATCCGAGGTTAATTACTCGCACTGCCAGGAGCCGCACCTGCCTCAGACATCTGTGTTCACGTGTTTATTCAGCGGATCAGGCTTTCTCTGGTGTCGTTATTTCATCATAATGAAGATGTATAAGTCATTATATACACAGAATATTCCATTTGTTCTCAGTGTTTTGTATAGCACTAAATCACAACAGTAGTTATCTCGGAGGACTTTACAATTCGCCAACACAGATCAGAGAATCAAACAGTTCAAACACAACTGATGTAATGATAAAACACACATAGAGCCGTTGGTCCATAAGGGGCAGATGACCATTTATCCAGAATGTATGCATATGTTTGAACCGTAGTTGAATAAGTAATTTTTAAACCCAATCATTTCAGTCACAACATTATTCCTGCAGTTCACCTAAAGCAGTAGCCTAACCTTACGTGTACGTCTGGGTCTGATCCTAGTGGCTGCGGTTAACTCGGTTGTATCCCCTCCGACCAATCAGCGAGTAAGAGAGGCGGGTGTTGTAGGTGGGTGTTGGTGACGTCAAAAGTTTGGCAATGGCAGCGAATGCGATAGTAAAGTAATCCGTTCTGGTTTGGCTCCAAGAAATTGAAGCCGAAGTAAGAGGAAAGTTAAACAAATGTCATTGCTGCAAAAAATGCTGTGGCTCTACTCCCCATGGGCTTCGTTAGTGGCAAAAGAGATGGCTAAAGCTAGGCTAAATGCAAAAGCTAGGCTACATGCTATATGTCTCACTCACCCGGGCACATTACATACATTCTGCAAAAGGAGTTAACCCCTCCCACCTGTTTACGGAGCTCAATGGAGCAAATCCAGAACTTAGTACGAAATGAAATATGTACGGTGGTATGGTAAGACCAGGCTACCAAAGCAGGGGTTCCCAATCTTTTTCAGACCAGGACCCCTGATAGTTGCAAAAAACCGTTATGAAATCCCCACTGATGTTTTCATTTGACAACGCATCAAAACAAGCTCAGTTTATTTTAATGTTCTTTATTTGAGTTTAGTTAATGCACTATTGATGTCATGTCCAAACTTAAATGTTAAAATATAAAGTAGAATTTATAAAAGAACTTCAAGCTACTGTCCAGCCACCCCCACTTTGGGAACCACTGACTTCAGGAACTGCAGCTGGAGGACAGACTACGATTTTAAGGTAACAATTGCTCGTGAATTTGAATTGTACTGTAATATATAAATGTCTTTCTAATCTAAGTCGTAAACCCAAATAGCAAGCATGATCGTCAGAGAAATAGATTATATCGTTTCCATGGCAACAACACAATAGTGACAATAAAACATGTCATCCAGTTTGAATAATCCCAGTTGGCCAAAGCGCTCCAAAACAGAATCAGAAATGTTGTATGTTCCAACAGGAAAAGTCGTGCAAGGATTCTTTTTGTGAACAACTGAAACCAAAACATATCTTCATCCTTATAGAAAACATGTTTGAGAGAAAGAGCCCTGTGAGTCACCATTTGATGGATTGGGCTGAGAGCTGATTGGCTGAGAGAGGGTAGTGCTCTTTTTTTCTATTTTTTGAATAATACAGACACATGAGAGAACCCAAACTGTTTTGAGATACAAACTAGTTATATTTCTTAGTTTCAATTATTGAGGTTTGAAAAGTGGGTACTGCAGCTGTATTCTTCTGTACAGGTATCTTAACTTAGACTTAATCACATAACAAATAAAGCTGGGGTACAAAACTTGTTTCGTACAGAGCACATGTTGTTTGTCCCAAAGCGTCTCACAAAAGTGTAATTTTGAACAAATCTGACCACAATATAATGCCTTCATCTCAAAGGTATGTAGGAGGATTTTCTACTTCCGGGTCGATCATCAAGGCTATTGGTCCTCCCAGTTGTCAATCATTCTGGTGATACGTGCTCGTCAAATAAGAGCAGAGTTTTGTTCAAAAAGTGGAGAGAGCGGTTCTTACTTTTTGGAATTATATAACTCCAATAGACATTTTTTTGTATTTTTCAGACTTGTAAGAAAGAGCCCTGTGAGTCACTATTTGACTTTCTGAGCTCATAGCTGATTGGCAGAGGCGGTTACATCCTTCTCTGAAAAACATGTGACACAGAACTATAATGAAAGCGAGGAACTAGTTACTGTACATGGATTAACTACCTGTATGTTTATGGTTTTAAAGTTAGGTTCCCAAGCTTTAACCATAGAGACATTTTCCTTTTCTGACACAAAGGAGAAGGAATATTTGTTTTTCTATGTGCCCAGAGCGATTTACCTCCTGAAGATAAACATGTACGTCCTGTGTCGTGTTCCCAGAGGCAGCTCCACAGATGTGTGAGTTTGGCTCCTGACAACTATACAAGGCAAGTTTATTTGTATAGCACAGTTCATACACAAGGCCCCTCAAAGTGCGTAACAAAACCTGCCTTTGACACTGTCGACCATGAGATCCTCTTACAGAGACTAGAGGACTGGGTTGGCGTCGCTGGCACCGCCCTAAGTTGGTTTAGGTCTTACCTTGAAGACAGGAAGTACTTTGTGGAGATTGGAAACTGTGTCTCAGATCATATGGCCCTGACCTGTGGAGTACCACAGGGGTCGATCCTGGGACCTCTTCTGTTCAATCTCTACATGCTGCCGTTAGGTCAGTTAATACGCAGAAACAAAATGTCCTATCACAACTATGCAGACGACACTCAGATCTATGTCTCACTGACTGCAGGAGAACATGGACCAGTGGACTCACTCCTTCACTGTATCCAACAGATCAGTGAGTGGATGCAAAACAACTTCCTTCAGCTAAACGCAGACAAAACTGAAATGATTGTCTTTGGTCCCCAGAAACAAAGAGAGAGCGTCATCTGTCACCTACAGTCTCTCTCCCTAAAACCTTCAAACAAGGTCAGAAATCTAGGGGTAATACTGGACTCAGACTTCAATTTTAATAGCCACATCAAATCAGTAACATCAGCAGCTTTTTACCATCTAAAAAACATTGCCAGGATCAAAAACATAGTGTCTAAAGCAGACTTGGAGATTCTTATCCATGCATTTGTCTCCAGTAGGTTAGACTACTGCAATGGCCTGCTCACAGGTCTGTCCAAACAGGCTGTAAAACAGCAGCTCGAGTCCTGACTAGAACCAGGAAGTACGACCACATTAGTCCGGTCCTCAGGTCTCTGCACTGGCTTCCTGTGGCTCAGAGAATAGACTTTAAAACAGCTCTGCTTGTGTACAAGTCTCTCCATGGCCTCGCACCAAAATATATTAGTGACATGTTAGTCCCATATGAACCAGCCCGGACTCTTAGAGCACAGGGACTGGACTCCTGTTAGTGCCCAGAGTCAGAACTAAACATGGGGAGGCTGCTTTTCAGATTCATGCTGCTAAAATCTGGAACAATCTTCCTGAAGATGTGAGACAGGCCTCCTCTCTGACAATGTTTAAAACCAGGTTAAAAACGGTGCTGTTTAACAACTGAGGGATTTTATGTTTTTATCTTTCCTTTTAATGTTCTGTGATTATTTATGATTTTAATGCTATCTTGTTCAGCACTTTGAGTTGCCTTGTGTATGAATTGTGCTATACAAATAAACTTGCCTTGCCTTGCCTTGCCAAAACAAGATAGAAACAATCTCACGAGGCAATTCATCAATGGGATTATTTTTTATTTGACCAAAACAAAGCCAGACATACAAACATGCCAACTTCAAACATCTTTTTATATTTAATTACAGTTATTTTAAGTCATAAAACCTCCTTGTGACATCTGTACTTGGTTCAATTGATAAAACTTTTGCAATAAGCTTTAAAACAAAGTCAGTAACTGTTGGCAGAGTTAACGCATTTCAACTTTTATTCCCCCAGTATTTACAGTCTATGGTATTACACTTTTTTCATAGAATTATGCAGAAATTGTTTTGGTCTCTCTGATTCCCAAACCATTTGTTTTGACCATTTATGAATACATTCTGCCAAATGATAAACGGTGAATTAATGTTTTCTAAACCAACATTGGGAACATACTGTGATTACCTCTGCAACAATTGAATTTGATTGCTTTTGTACTGATTTGATTCAGACTGGCCCAGTTTTGTGACACTTGGCTCATTGGTGTGGTGTGCGGTTTGCCAATCCGGCATTTTACCAAATCACATATTTGCAATCAACATTTGGCCCCCGGTGTAAACTCACCTCTATTGACACGCCAGCACAGACAGCAGCTTTTACTTTTTTTGTATGGCAAGGCCGAGTTTAAAGCAGGGGTACCTAATTTTCAAACACAATGGAATTACGCCATACATTCCATGTAACTCGCTCTTCAAACAGCTTGGTTCTATCCCTTGTTTTCTTGTACATGTATCTTTGGCCTCTGTCACCTTTTCTGATCAGCTGATTTTTAGTGGTAGGGGAAATGGGAGTACCTGGAGGAAACCTAGGCAGACATGGGGAGAACTTGCAAACTCCGCTCAGAAAGGACTTGTTCCAACCAGGATTCCAACCCAGAAACTTCTTGCTGAGAAGCGAGAGTGCTATCCGCTCAGCCATGAATATGAAAAGTAGGGGGCCACTTTACTTTAACTCTGTCTGCATTCAGAGGGCTGTGGAGAGAGCTGCGGCAGTGTGCGTATATGAGGATATGAAAAACTCAAATGCGTGAATTAACAAGCTGAATAAATGTTAGGTTATGTCCATTCAAGTCTGAAATGCAAATTGACGGCTATTTACCAATCACTGCCACTTTTACTCTAGGCCTAATGTTGCAATCATAAAACCATGTGTAATATCTATAATATTAATCCTTTGTCACAAGCTGCTTTTTTTCTTATACATGTAGCTTAAAACCTTTTCATTTCAACTTCTCCTCAGACCTAAATGTGCATGTGTGTGGACATATGATCATGTTTTATGAAACATGTGGAACATTTAAAGCAATAATAAACCTCCACTGAGAAAAGCAGGGAGATAATTCACTAGTGACATACTAGCTGTTTAAGATAGATCTTCATCCAGCCGAGGGTCAGGGTCTTTATTAAAAAGATATTGTTCATAAAGAAAAATTATAGACACACTCTGCCAAAAAGCAGGTCTCGCTGGCTTAGAAGAATTCACAGAGCAAGACACGATCATCTGGGAGCGGATTCAGCAAAAAGAGACAAGATAGAGCAACAGTATCAAGCAAACATCTATGGATCAGAACCTACTCTGGAGATCTTTCAAATACCAAAAGAAGTCTCAAGCATGATGAGCAAGTACCTAGTAGCTTCAACAAATTTGCTGGACAACTCAAAGATTTACAGCTGGATGGCAACAACTGGAAGTTACTATTGCAATGGGATGCTCTATATCACCATGAGCTCTTTCTGATCAGGGAGCTGATGAGGATCGCTGCATGATCTTACATGAGAATGTAAAAACAATATTACAGACTGCTCCATGTAAAGCCCGGTTACTCAAGCGACTGGATGAGCTCGCTGCACCGGCAAGGAAGATCAAACTCTCAAAATGAAGGAGCTCCTATTGTGGAGGAACTGCATCCTGTGTTGGAGGAAGAGGAACATCCCATCTTCGATCAGTGACGAGGGGTGACAGCAGCCACCTCCCCGGGCGTTCCAGGGCCTCATGTGGTCACTGAAGATGGCAGACGTCCCATCATCACGTGACAAAATACATTGTAAACAACTAAATGTGAAAATCGCTGGGTTTTCCTCATGGCGTCTCAGACACAGGTTTGTACAGCAAGAATGCATCACAGCTCCCATTCAAATCCCTCAGGTTCGGGCATCAACAAGAGAAGGTATTGGTGCCAGACCTAAATGAGCTTTAAACGAAATCTTAAACATGTAAAATATACAATCTGCAACCTGCAGAGAGAAGATTGGAGTAGAGACCGGAGAGGAGGACGTTATATACAGTACATAATGTCATGTTGTGAAACATTCCAGGGAAAAACATTGCATTTACACAAACACAACATCTACATAGAATTTTCATAAATGGAATTTATGAAACAAAAATACAAAATAAAATAAATGAATAGGCCTGTACAAATAAATTACGTATAAATGCATCCAAAATGGAAGTACAATTAAAAAATGTACCAGCCAGGAACTCGTGACTCTTTGAGCAAATGTTTCAAAGTGTAAGAATAAATAAATCTGACTAAATGACTAAAGTCTGTGTGGTCTGCAGCGGACCCGCGGAGAAGGCCCTGAAACGTCCGTGTGTGTGTTGTTGAGCAGTGATGAATGCGCGTGCGCTGGTGCCGCTTGTTGTGTGACCGCCGCGTGCAGATGAGCGCGTGGGAGGTGTTTGGTGCGCGCGGCGGAGGGCGACATTATTGGTTGGCTGTTTCTCTACTGTGAGAGAGAGAGAGAGAGAGAGAGAGAGAGAGAGAGAGAGAGAGAGAGATGTGACAGAGACTAAGAGAGAGAGAGAGAGAGAGAGAGAGAGAGAGATGTGACAGAGACTAAGAGAGAGAGAGAGAGATGTGACAGAGACTAAGAGAGAGAGAGAGAGAGAGAGAGAGAGAGAGATGTGACAGAGACTAAGAGAGAGAGAGAGAGAGAGAGAGAGAGAGAGAGATGTGACAGAGACCAAGAGAGAGAGAGAGAGAGAGAGAGAGAGATGTGACAGAGACTAAGAGAGAGAGAGAGAGAGAGATGTGACAGAGACCAAGAGAGAGAGAGAGATGTGACAGAGACAAAGAGAGAGAGAGAGAGATAGATGTGACAGAGACCAAGAGAGAGAGAGAGAGAGAGATAGAGAAATGTGACAGAGACAGAGAGACCAAGAGAGAGAGAGAGGGAGAGAGTAGAGACCGAGAGAGAGAGAGAGAGGGAGGGAGAGATGAGACAGAGAGACCAAGAGAGAGAGAAAGGGAGAGAAAGAGAGAGAGAGAGAGAGAGAGACCAAGAGAGAGAGACCAAGAGAGAGAGAGAGAGAGAGAGAGGAACAGGGACCCCGCTAAAGCCCACTCTTCCTTTGGGCGAGCCTTCAGGGCACCTGTGGTTGCGCGGCCCACGGCTGCAGGACGCGGCAGGACGCGGCAGGACGCGGCAGGACGCCGCAGGACGCCGCAGGACGCTGCTCTTACGCACTCCCATCGCGCTCTTTCATTGCCCTAGCAACCAGCCGATTGAAAGATGATGATTCATGCCAAAGACTGCTAATTTTTGTGCAGTTGTCAAACATGAACAATGGGGCGAGAGTGAAGGAGTCAGAGGAACGTCAGCGGAGAGACACAAATGTTGAATGTGTGTGAAGTTGGAGAGCTCGTACAGAATTAGGTTTTGATGATGGAAAATCCTGTAAAGTCAAGGGGAATGTTGTGACTAGAATAGAAGCACTTTCATCAGGGTCTGCTCTTAGATGGTTCTCCTCTTGGGGATTTTCCTTTTGATTTGGAAGCAACACATTGGAATCTGCTCACGCAGAATTAGCAAATGCCATGTACACTGGGCATGCATGACATGATATAAACACAGCTACAAAGTACAAGTTAGCATCTTACCAGACTAGGACTAAACCTGACTGGGAAAAGGACTTTGAACCAGGACTGAACCAGGACTGAACCAGGACTGAACCAGGACTGAACCGCAAGCCTGAGTGTTTTTTTTAGCTTTGATTCAGATCAAACTAGACTTCATTTAGTGAGAAAATAGGTTCAGTTTGTAAAAAAAAAAACCTCTAAATAACTGAGCCTTGTATAACTTTTCAGATGTGTAAAAGTGTCCACGTGGGGTGGTCTGGTCTGAATCTAAATGTGCATTCGTCTCATCCTCATTTTGAAGTGGCTGGAGGCTATTTTTGACTAACGTTGAAAGAGGAGAGCGTAAAAGCCTCATTGACAATAGTTCCCTCTCTGTGAGAGTGAACATGGTGCACGGCTGTGATCGAACACAATGTACTAAAGCACAGCGTTCAGAAGGATATTCTGTTAGTGCAGTGATGAGATGCAAAGACTGCTTCTGTCTCCTCCCATTGACTCTAAATGATACATCATTATGATTTAGACTCACACAGCAGACTGAAAGGTCAACAGCGCCAACTGCTGGACATGGTTGAGACTTGTAATCTTGGCAATTTGATGATGCTTCCAAAGTTGAGTAAAAAACACATCCAAACAAAACCCAGTTTGACATGCTCAAATCTAAAAAAGAAAAAAAATATCTAGAACAACTGACAATAGACTAGTCACTGCTGCAGTCACTTAGATCTGAACTTTAGTCACTTGTGCAGTAAGTCCATAAGAGAAAAGTCTGATACCAACTTCATACTTCTGTAAAATGTGGTATTAAAATGTGTTGTGTTTAGAAATACACTTTTCCCTCAAGCAATCTACCAGACGTGAAATGTACGCTATTGTCCTTTTAGAATAAATGGAATCTACTTAAAATAAAGCAACTGGATCCAAAGACTGATGAATAAATGTTGACCACTGAGACTTTTTTTTAAATGATAGTACTAACGGTGTAATGCATGTTTCTACAGGATGTGTGCTGCCTCTGGCACAGGGCCCTGTGTAAGATCTGGATGTCTGCTTTTACCTGTGGTTTTGACTATGGCTATGACTGTGTGAAAGCAGCTAAGCACTAAGGGTTATAAACCACTTTCTGTGTTTGGTTTCTGTTTGAGGCAAGACATATGGTAGGCATGGCTTTACCTCTTTCACAGACATTGTCTCTTGGTTGCCAGAAGTTGCCATAAACTACAGCTGGTGATGGCGGTGGTGGTGGTGGTGGAGGTGGTGGTGGAGGAGGTGGAGGTGGAGGTGGTGGTGGAGGTGATGGTGGAGATGATGGTGGTGGAGGTGGAGATGGTGGCGGTGGAGGTGGAGGTGGAGGTGGTGTGGTGGACCCCTACAGTAAAAGCTTGTAGCTTCTGGGATTTCCATTCTCACATGTAGCACACGAACAGTTAGTGACTGTGTGAGATTGTGAGTAAACTAATAACCCATAGTTTATGGTCCGCCGAAGGCCTGGTCCTGTGGAAGTGTGTAGGAAATATGTGAATATGTCAATTCAAAGCTTGCATTACATTTTTGGGCCTTGAAAACTGTGAAAATTGCTGACCCATTCAAGAGGTTAGGGTTGGTCCGGTGACTCCTATCTCCCCAGATCTTAACAGTAACTGACAGTACCTATTTCAACAAAGCAGAGAGATTATGTCTCAGTGACAAATGTGAGCGACACACACAGTTCGGGTTCGATGCAGAGATGGTGTCTCAGGAGCTCAGCACTTTCCTAATGGCGTCGCATTAAAGGGATTTGCAGCTGAAGTTTAACTGTCAAAGGCTGAAAGGGGTTAATGTGTCTGTGTCACTTTCTGAGACTGTGTCAAGTCTGCAGGAGACCGACCTTATCATACTTTACACATGTACATATAGTTTCACACATGATCCTGAATGATCACTACAGAGTCAGTACATGTCTGTTTGAACTCTTTTCATGAATGCAGGGACACTGTGCGGTGTATGGGATATTGTGCATGTGTGTTCACTGTGATTGGCTGAAGTTATTGTAGAGACTATACAATAGTTTAACAACTGCTAAAAGGTTCTGTTCTCTGCCATTTCTGTTTTATAATCGAAAAGTACTCCTGCTGTACAGAGTGTGGTATTTCCAAAAGACACTGACACTGTTTTCTGTTTAAACATAAAGACTTCTTTAGTACAAACATGCAGTGTTCCTTTCTCACACTGAGAAATCACAGATGCAGAGCGTGAGGGGCAGAAATACTCTCTTTGGCGCCCCCCAGAGGACAGATATGTAACAGTTTCAAACGTCTGAAAAATCTATATTTTTTGGAGCAAACTCTGGCCTCGGACTATTGTGAGATTCTATCCTTTTGTCTTTTTATCTCTCCGTAAAAAACCTGTTTGAACATGAACATGTTTGAGACCTTTTTGCGGAAAAAATGCCTTGGCTAATTGAGCCTCAGCAGTGTTTACAGGGCCTTATGATTGACTCATTTACTCTCATTATAAGTGGCAACAAGAATAAAATCAAATTCCTAAGTCTACCAAGAATGTCTTTGGTAAACTTAAAGGGTTCTCTCCGTGTCTGAAAGAGAGGAGAAAGACTGTTGTGAAGCTGGGGATTAAGATTTGTAAGTAAGTAAGTAAGTACTATTTATTTATATAGCGCATTTTACAGACCAAGGTCACTCAAAGGGCTTTACAATGTTCAGAGTTCAGATGTTGTTCCAATCATTCCACACACGGTGATAACAGAAGCAAGTCGCCGAACACACTGCATCAGCCCCAATCCACACCATCCATTCACTCTCTCATTTACATTCATACCTATTGTGCATGTTTTTAGTGGTAGGAGAAACCGGAACACCCGGAGGAAACCTACGCAGACACGGGGGAGAACATGCAAACTCCACTCAGAAAGGCCCTGTTCCGACCAGGATTCGAACCCAGGACCTTCTTGCTGAGAAGCAAGAAGGGCTATCCACTCAGCCACCCAGTAAGTTTTTTTGGGGTTCAAACTGATTCTGATTCATCCCAGAAGGTTTTATCTGCGTGGAAATAAGTACGAGACGTTGACATGTTTCCAGAATGTTATGTTTGATCAAAAATCTGTCCTTGTTCCACAACTTGAGTCCTGCGCCTGCACGTGGCCCTGGTCCTTGTTCTGTAGCTTTGGTCCTGGATCTATCTATATATATATCCACTCAGCCACCGCGGCACGGTGGCTGAGTGGATAGCACTCTCGCCTCTCAGCAAGAAGGTTCTGGGTTCGAATCCCGGCCGGACCAGGGCCTTTCTGAGTGGAGTTTGCATGTTCTCCCCGTGTCTGCGTAGGTTTCCTCCGGGTACTCCGGTTTCCCCTACCACTAAAAATATGTACAATAGGTCTGGCATGCGCCTCCTGTTCGGCGACCCCGCTCCCATCTGTGTGGAGTGAGAGGACAAGTGCCCAAAAAATAACAATTGTAAACCGCTTTGTGACTCTGGTCTGTGAAAGGCGGTATATAAATAAAGCTTACTTACTACTTACTACTTACTATAGCCCGCCCGTCCGTGTGGAGCAGATCCCCCTCTCAGTGTGGATCTCCCCGAGGTTTCTCACTTTTCTCCCACTTAGAGCTTTTCCTCTGTTGCAGGAGGGTCTGTTGGACAGTGAGTGTCTGACAGAAAGGTCTGTGGTGATGATCCAGAACACTTTAACATTCTACAACATGTACGGACATTTATCAACACTCATGGACATTGGTCTCTCCCGTGGACCAATACCAACTGTTTGATTCTCTGATCTGTGTTGGCTTTATCAGCAGTTTTTTAAGTCCTCTGAGATAACTACTGTTGTGATTTAGGGCTATACAAGAATAAATTGAATTAGATTGTAAAATCAAAAGCAAAATGTTTCTGCATGTTTCACGCATGAAGCTGATGAACGCTTTTGCTAAAGAAAAACTCAGATCCAGGTCTTAATAGTGCTTTATGTGACCGGAATGTTCCACAACAGAGAAGGAGATGTTCAGGATGGTTGTGTCAGGATCATGCCTTCTCTCTGTCGAGCCTTGTGCTTTAGGAGTGGAGATGACAGCGGTGTTTGGAGGACGCAGAGTGGGCTGAGAGTGTGAGGCTGTGTCACTCTGCCCACAGACACACTCAGGACAGAACAGCTCCATTCACCATTCATCAGTCTGAACACCAGAGAGGAACACATGACAGAACATTCAACAACACACAAAGAAGAACACATTATCAGCAGCAAATGCACACTACACAACACGAATATTGATCCATAATGTACTGTATACTGCTCCTATCCACATTGAGCTGTCAAAACAAACTTATGGTCAAAACCCGCAAAACTGGGAAACTCTCACTCAGGAGCACATGATAAAGTAAGAGTTCAAGTATTAGTTTTGTGGTGGGTGTTTCTGTTGTTTTCTTTTGTTGTTGATTTATGATGGGTTAGGGTTTGGGAGACATCAGACTCCACCATGAGACAACGGTTGGATCAGTCTAAGTGGCTTTTGTATTTATTTTTCTAGCTTCCTTGTTATGCTAAAGTTACTAAAGATTCCAGATTTGCTTCCTTCCTTATTATGTTAAAGCTAGAGATTTCATTTTATACTTGGTTCCTTTTAATGTTAAATTTTATGTTTTTATTTAATTTATTTTTTTAGAATAGACTTATTGTTCATGTATCTTCTGCTGTGCTCCTCTTTCCTTCTCTTCTGTAAATATTGTAATGGGGGAATAATTGATCTCTTGTTAGCGAGCCCCCAGTGCAAACAATATTAAAACAAAAGTAGAGGCCATACATTCGCTTTGGTTAAGTCTCAGGTGAAATGAAAGACCTTACAATTTTTTTTTACTCCTTCTTCTGGTGGTTGTGTGTAGAGTTTCATAAAGAACCTCTTTATACTACTCGGCATCTATTTGAAAAAAAAAACTGACTGAAAACATGATTTTATTTTCTCAAACATGATGCTGAACTACTAAAC
The DNA here is from genome assembly GCA_964034765.1 of Knipowitschia caucasica. Classification (NCBI taxonomy): domain Eukaryota; kingdom Metazoa; phylum Chordata; class Actinopteri; order Gobiiformes; family Gobiidae; genus Knipowitschia; species Knipowitschia caucasica. Next base: position 9,508,169 of record OZ035827.1, on the reverse strand, counting down.
TGATAAAGTCTTTCCATCAATTTTCTTCCACTTCATCAATCGCCAAATGGCCGAAAATAAAACTTTTTTTTTTAGTTTTCCACTACTTTTGTTAAAATTAAGTAATTTTTCAAGCTTTGTGTATCTTCAATGCATGCTTTAACTGGTTCATATAAATTAAATAACACAACACTAAATGCTAACTGTGGCATTTAGTAAACAGTGTGTTGTGTTGTGTCTCGGATAATTTCATAGATATAATTACACTAAAATAAACTACATTGAGACACAAGAAAAGCCAGAGTAAAAAAAAAAAACATACATTACATAAACTGTACATTCACTCTTTCAAAACAAAAATATCTCTGAGGTTTAGCGTTAAATCAACAAGAAAATAATATTAACCACAAACAAAGGTTGCCGTCTTTTTCACTACACACCTGTTTCTGGGAGTAACAGTTGAAATTGACAAATATGTTGACTGACCAGATGCATGACCCACTTTTGCAGAATGAAATATAAAAGCCAACAGATATTAAGACCGTACAATAAGGTCCTTTATGACATGGATATAATCTCTCTACATGAATACATCTCTGAAACAACCTAAAAGACAACTTTCTTCTTCTTTATACTTGAAGGTGATGTGTCTGAGCAGGTGCAACCTTAATATCTTGATGAGTGGTCAGTTATGTTGCAGTGATGGCTGGATTAGATATTAACCATGGCCTAAATCACTTTGTGCTGACAGATTTCGAGTGTGATAATCCCAGGTGTGGCTTTAAAAGTGCGAGTGAGGCCCCGGGAGCCCTTCTGTAGGTCCCTCTCCATCTCTATCTCCAGCCAAAGATCCACCAGAGAAGGGCTGAACACAACAAACCGCAACCATGAACGGCACGGAGGGACCCTTTTTCTATATCCCTATGCTCAACACCACCGGTGTTGTCCGGAGTCCATATGAATACCCTCAGTACTACCTAGTCAACCCTGCGGGCCGACGCTGCCCTGGGCGCCTACATGTTCTTCCTTATCCTGACGGGCTTCCCTATCAACTTCCTCACACTCTACGTCACCCTCGAACACAAGAAGCTGCGGACCCCTCTAAACTATATTCTGCTCAACCTGGCGGTAGCTGACCTCTTCATGGTGTTTTGGAGGATTCACCACAACGATGTATACCTCAATGCACGGCTACTTTGTTCTCGGACGCCTCGGCTGCAACGTGGAAGGGTTTTTTTTGCCACTCTGGGCGGTGAGATCGCCCTGTGGTCTCTGGGTGGTCCTGGCTATTGAGAGGTGGGTGGTCGTTCTGCAAACCCATCAGCAACTTCCGCTTCACTGAGGAACCACGCCATCATGGGGGTGGGCTTCTCCTGGATC